>JACEIK010000369.1:141297-152831 GCA_018107945.1 Datura stramonium | reverse complement strand
GCAAAACCCGATAATGACCTTGGGTCATCCAACATTTAACCTCAACTGTAGTAACAATGAAGCCCCGCAAAGACTTCAGGCCGTCCGGCATCTCATCTCGGAGTAATAACAATGAAATCGGAAAAGACCTCGGGCTGCTCAACATCTCACCTTGGACGTAATAATAATGAAACTCGGCAAAGACCTTCGGCTGCACGACATCTCGCCTCAGACATAACATAAAAAGTAAAGTGTAACCGGACCGGCATCTTACTTCTAACCGAATTTACAGGTGGTACAAACTTTTTATAAAATCGAAAATCAGTAAAACAGTAGTACACTCCCCCGGAGCTTCAATTAGTAAAAGATGAGACATTTTTAGTTTGAAGCCAAAAATCAGTATTTTTCCTTCAATTATGTTCCAATCCGTGTGCATGTATATGTGGATGTATGGGTGCTCATTCAAGTATGTGTGTGTGTGTATAAGCATATGATTCCACATCTAATAGGGTAAATCACCCTCCATACCACAATCATACTAACCTGGAGTTCAGCCACTCCAAAGCCACGACCTTAGGCCTACAATCTCATAACAGAGGGAAAAAATGAGGAAAGTAAAGCGATAACAAGTCTGACAAATCGATAATGACCCAAAATTCCCAAGAAAAACACCTCTTATCTAATTTTACTACGAAAATTGCTCCTAACATTGCCTAAGGATCCCAAACATATTCGCAATATGGAAACTAACAACCTAAACTAAAGCTTATAAGGGAATACTATTATAAAAGTCCTTGAAATTTGGCTAATAACTCGAAAAATCATTACAACCTAATTCTAACTAGCAAATCACCCTAATATCATGAAACTTATAATACTACCAAACTAAGTCAAGTCTGAAGAAATAAAACCGTAACCTAACTCATAGCTGAATGTCAATCCATTAATCGTCACTCGAAAGCTTTACCGTTCCACGATGCCTTGGTTGCCACGCTATCACAAACATGATCTACTTACCAAAACGAGGTTAACAATACACATATTGACATATTTTAATTTGGACTGAAAATCGGGTCAAAAATCGACCCTCAGAGTTCACTAATGAATTTGAAATAAATCATAGCATTGTGTTCCATAAAGGTTCAGGAACTCATACCTAAAATTTGGACAAAAACGGAGCTCCTTTCGGGGTTCAAATCAGCCCAGAAATATCAAAAACATAAAAAGAGAAAATCTAATATTTGGAGCTCAAAAATGCAGATTAAATAAGGAAATGAAGATATAATTAGCTAAAGAATGAAGAGGGAAAGATAATTTACCTATTTTCCCAAGAATCCGCTAAGAAATAGTGAAAATCGCCACTTATCAAGCTCTTAACAATGATGGGTTGAGTTTTGGATGAAATGAGCTTAAAAGTAAGTGATCTGCCTATAAAATTATCGATTTTTCACTTCAGCAGACTCCGGATTACCATGACGGATCCGCTATAGCGGTCTCTAGCCGCTATAGCGGACTGTCTGGCGCCAGCCACAACTCCAACTTTAAATGGCCCCCAAAATTCATTCAGAGTGCCATGAACGCAAATCTTATATGTTTTTCAAGTGGAAACAACATTCCGGACTCAATAAAATCAAATAAACGACCATTAGAGGTCATATTGGCAAGATGAACACCAAAATCAATACATAAATCACATAAAGACAACCATCCAAATGCCCAAAATGAGTCTGAAAACCTTGGGACCCAAATTAAAGGTCCCACTAGCCTAAAATCCACATTCCGAATCTAATGAAATTGACGAAATTCTCATCCGAGACCGATTAATAAAAATATTGACCGAAGTCAATTATTTCGACTCTAAAAACTCCAAAACTAGGAAATCTTTCTAAAACTCGCTCGAACAATTTGGGAACCATCCTACCCATCCCCGCAAGTTACAAAAGCAATGTAGAAGCCACGGGGAGGGTCGAAAAGATAAAAACGCACAAAAATAAGAAAATGACCATGAGGGTCATTACAACTTTCTCTTTAACGCCAATAATGTTGGAGTCAATTTCAAAAAGCTAGAATCAACTAACTCTAAATAACACCCTATGTTGTTCTATCAAAGAAGAAAAAGATAAGCTATGAGTGCTTATCTTTTATTGTTTGACTCAATTTTCACTCTCATAAGCTTACTTAATTTGATTTTTTCTCTTATATCTTAAACGGAAAAGGGCCTAAACTACCCGTAGACTATTAGATTTGATATAAAAATATCCTTCATTAACCTTTCCGCTCTAGAATACCCCCGCCGTGAACCTATGGCCCTGCAATGCCCTTACTTCTAACAATCAGTAATTTAATTTTTGTTAATTTTTTTAATTATGTGGCAACCTCTGTTGGTTGTTTTTGTAATTAAACTAATTTCATTAAAATCTATTCAAACCCGGTACTCGACCCACTTAATTCCACTTGACTGATTCTATCTAACCCAAATAAACTACCTAGATAAGAAAAATTAATCGAGTATAATCTACCCATCTTCTTCTTCCTCTCTCTTCTTAGGTGATTCTTGAATATAATTTCTTGTCCCATATCTCTAACTAATGAATGCATCAGCAGTTTTCCATCATCATCAATTTTTAACGAGAATCTATCTTGGAAATTCTGAATCCCAACCATTGAATAATATCTGCATGCATCAAGGATAATGACGGTGTGGTCTACATTCTTTCCAAGAAAGAAGAAGGCAAATTAACAAATTAACAAGGCATTATTCTCCATCTCTTCTCCTCTTATCTTTGACTTCAAACTTTAAAGTGATTACCATTTAAGAAACCCCTATCTGCTCTTTAAATTCCTCGATACCATCTTTTTTCTATTTCAATATCTAGTATTACAGATTAAATTGGGATCTCTCTGTTGTAAATGGGTATGTGTCACTTGTTGGGAATGAATCCGCCATAGAAATAATATTTGCGGTAATAAACAGCGGAATAATAAAGTAGCACTGAGATAGGAAAATCAACAAGAATAAAAAAGAGCAATAATGATACCAACATTTTTGCGTGGAAACCCTTCTGAATAAGGAAAAAACCACGGGCCGAGAGGAGCAACTGATATCACTATAGCAAGGAATTTTACAATTGAAGGGTGGAGTAAAATACTCCAAAGACCACCACACACTCAAAAGAAATAACTCTCTTTTGATTTTTTCACCTCACTATAATATTGCTCACACTCTATTTTTCCTCACAGACGATTTCTTAAATCCCTTCTGTGATTCCTCACTCTTCTTTCTCTCTTTGTTCTTGGTGTATCTCCAAATGAAGAATTGCCTCTCCTTTTATAGAAGAATAAACTTGGGCTCCAAGTTGAAGAATATAAAAAGAAAATAGAAAGTAATTATTTGTCATCCATAAATAATTACTTGTTTACCAAGTTCAACTTTCCACCAAGTAATTTGGCACATGCCAATTACTATTAATGGGATGAATCCAACAAATCATACCTTCCAGTCTCATTCGCCTAAAGGAGGTAACGCTGAACTTTTAGTTTGAGTTCATGCCAACAAGTTCCTTGCATAGCTCGAACTTGTATCTTGGTACCACCTTGGTCAGCATATCTGAAGGACTCTCACTTGTAAGGATCTTCTTGACCTGTATAAATCCGTCCTCTATCTTTTCTCGAATCCAATAATATCTCCCATCGATATGTTAGTCCTTGCATGATACATGGTATTTTTGCTCAATTCTATTGCACTTTGACTGTCATAGTAGTGTGTTCCTTTTGATGCAATTCAAGTTCTTGAATAAATCATTTCAGCCATACCATCTCCTTTCCAGCTTCAATAACTGCAATATACTCTACTTCAATTATAGACAGTGCGCCACACTTCTGCAACTTTGACTGCCATGATATAGCTCTCCCTGAAAATGTAAACAAATATCCAGTAGTGGATTTTTTGTTATCAAATTCACCTGTCATATCAGCATCTATATAGCCTTTCAAGATTGGATCAGATCTTTCAAAACATAAGCAGTCTCTTGTGGTACCTCTCAGGTACGTGAATATCCACTTTACTGCTTCCCAGTATTCTTTTTCAGGATTTTCAAGGAACCTACTAACAATACCAACTGCATGAGCGATGTCAGGTCTGGTACATACCATTGCATACATCAAACTGCCAATGACTGAAGAATAAGGAACTTTATCCATATTCTCTTTCTCCTCATTTTTTGTAGGACACATCTTCTTGCTCAACTCCAAATGACCAGCAAGAGGTGTGCTAATGGCTTTAACACTCTTCATGTTGAAGTGTTCAAGTACACGTTCTATTTACTTCTCCTGAGATAGCCATAACTTTTTGCTTGTTCATTCTCGAATAATCTTCATCTCTAGAATTTATTGTGTTGGGCCCAAGCCTTCATGTCGAATGACTTGGACAAATCTCCCTTCAACTTGGCAATTCTCTCCTTATCATGATCTACAATTAACATGTTATCCACATACAACAATAATATAATAAAGTTGTTATCAGAAAATCTTTTGAAGTATGCACATGGATCAGAATAGGTCTTTATGTAAGTTTGAATTTTCATGAATGAGTCAAACTTCTTATACCACTACCTTAGTGCTTGCTTCAATCCATAAAGACTCTTATTCAGTTTACACACCATGTGCTTCTTGCTAACTACTTCAAATCCTTCTGGTTGCTCAATATAAATCTCTTCTTCCAGATCTCCGTCAAGAAATGTAGTTTTCATGTCCAACTGCTCCACTTTAAGATTTAGGCTAGCTGCTAAGCTCAAAATGGTTCGAATAGAAGTCATTTTGAAAACAGGTGAGAAAATTTCATCAAAATCAATACATTTCTTCTATTCGAAGCCTTTTACCACCAATCGAGCTTTATATCTGACCTGCTTGCCATCTTCATCTTTATTGAGTTTAAAGACCCACTTGTACTTAAGTACTCTTTTACCTTTTGGAAGTTCAACCAGCTTTTATGTGTGAGTATTCTTCAGACATTTCATCTCCTCTTGCATGGCTTTCATCCACTAGTTCTTTTCTGGATGGGTCAGCACCTCTGTAAGACTTTCTGCCTCCCCTTCATCATTGATGAGGTCATACTCTGAGGAAGGGTACTTGGATGACTCTACCTTTTGCCTTCCCGATCTCCTCAAAGGTTGAAATTGTTCTTCTTCTTAAGTAGGGTACTCCACTTGCTCGGTAGAATCACCAAGTTGCTCACCCTGCTCGGCAACCTCGTCGGTTGTACTTCCTGCACTTGTGGGATGGTTAGAAGTAGAAGGAATGGTAATAAAGTTAGGGACTATACCATTCTGTTTCTTGGCCTTCTCTGACAGGTCATCAACAGTTTCGACTTCACTTTCTTGGGAGATTACATCTCTGCTTCTAATGACCTTTCTCTTTATAAGATCCCACAGTCTGTACCCAAACTCTTCACCTCCATATCCAATGAATATGCAGGGAACTGATTTATCATCCAGCTTTGTTCTCTGCTCCTTCGGTACATGTGCAAAGGCTTTGCAACCAAACACCTTTAGATGTAAGTATGACACTTCCTTGTTTGTCCAAACTCTCTCTGGGATATCAAACTCCAATAGAACTGATGGACTGCGATTGATCAAGTAACAGGCAATCTGAACTGCTTCATCCCAGAATGACTTAGGCAGTTTATCCATTATGAGCATGTTTCTCACCTTTTTGACAATGGTGCAATTCATACTCTCAGCTACACCATTGTGTTGTGGCGTTCCAGGAACTGTCTTCTCATGGTTGATCGCATGGCTTGAACAATACTCTTCAAATTTCCTTGAAATGTACTCATCTCTATTGTCAGTGCAGAGACGCTTTAGCTTTCGACCCGTCTCCCTTTCCACCAGAGAATGAAATTTCTGAAATACTTGAAACACCTGATCTTTGGTTTTCAAGATATAAACCCACAATTTTCGTGAAGCATCATCAATAAAAGTACCAAAATATTTGTTACCGCCTATCGATTCTATCTCCATTAAACCACAAACATCAGAATATGCCAAATCAAGTATATTCAATTTTTTTCGACGATATCTGAAATGAAACTCTATGCTACTTACCAAATAAATAGTAATCGCAAGGTTTTACCATTGTACCTTTGGCAAAAGATATGAGTGATGTCTTGACAAGAATTTGCAGTCCCTTCTCGCTTATATGACCCATTCTTTTATGCCACAAATATGCAGATAAGTCTCTTCTTGAGTCGCATTCAATTCACCTCGGCATATTTTTGCATTTGTCTTGTACAATGTGCCACGAGCAACTCCCTTCGCAATCACCAATGCCCCTTGGTGAGCTTTTATTTTTGATTTGCAAAGTAGTTCTCATATCCATCTCGATCCAAGGCAATTTCTGAGATTAAGTTCATCTGCAAATCAGATGCATGCCGCATGTCCTTCAGAATTAATGTGCATCCGACATTCGTCTTGATACAAATATCTCCAATCCCCACAATCTTTGAGTAACTTGTGTTACCCATTTTCACAGTATCAAAATCACCTACTACATATCTGCATAAAAAATTCCTTACTGATGTTGCATGGTAAGATGCTGCTATATCAACCATCCATTCCGGCTCTGCTTCTGCCAAGAGCATGCATTCCTCTTCCTCATGAATGAAGAAAACAACATTGTCATTATTTTGCACTGTGCCAGTTGTGTTGTCATTATTCTTCTAGCCACTGCTTTCACCTTTGTCCATTTTTAGATTTGGACAATCTCTTTTGAAGTAACCTGGTTGATCACAATTGTAGCAATTTCTAGCTCTTGATTTAGATCAGACCTTAGACTTCCCACAACCTCCGGATCCACCATAGTTACTTGAACTCCTTTGATGATTACTGCCTCTACTTTCTGTGATGAGAGTCTATCCATGATTTTCAGATTTTTTTTTCTCATCTTCTCATTAAGTAGAAGAGCAGATGTGATATCTTTCAGCTCTATGGAGTCCTTACCATGTAAGATAATTTTTGCCAAATTATCATAAGAAGATGGCAACGAGTTCAAGAGCACGATGACTTTATCTTCCTCCTCGATCTTTACCCCGAGGTTAGCCAGTTGTGTGATTAGTCCATTAAGCACATTTAAATGTAACTAAAAATTTGTACCTTCATCCATAAGTAGGTCATACAATTGTTTCTTTAGGTACAATTTATTTGTCAGCATTTTGGACATGTATAGATTTTCTAACTTTGTCCAAATGCTACATGTACTATCTTCATAGATGATGTTATTGACCACATCATCTGTTAAGTGCAACCTGATTGCACTAGCTGCCTTTTCATCCATTTCTTCCCAATCCTCAAGTTTCATGAATTCGGGCATTTTGGATTTGCTGCCTAGTGCCTTGTGCAATCCTTATTGGATGAGAAGATCTCTCATCCTTCTCTGTCATGTTGAAAAATCACTATCACCATTGAATTCTGCTACCTCGTAATTTACTCCAAACATTTTTTTTCACTAAGTATAGTACTACCAGCCACAAAAAGTATTTCTGTAAATGAGCAGAACTTGTACTCTGATACCAGTTGTTGGGAATAAACTCGCCACAGAAATAATATTTGCGATAATAAACAACAGGAATAATAAAGTAGCACTGAGATAGGATAATCAACAAGAATAAAAAAGAGCAATAATGACACCAAGATTTTTACATGGAAACTCTTCAAAATAAGAAAATATCACGAGCCGAGAGGAGCAACTGATATCACTATAGCAAGAAATTTTACAATTATAGGCCTGAGGAAAATACTCCAAAGACCACCACACACTCAAAAGAAAATAACCCACTTTTGATTTTTTTCACCTCACTATAATATCGCTCACACTTTCTATTTTTTCTCACAGACTATTTCTTAAACCCCGACTGTGATGCCTCACTCTTCTTTCTCTCTTTGTTTTTGGTGTATCTCCAAATGAAGAATTGTCTCTCCTTTTATAGGAGAATAAACTTGGGCTCCAAGTTGAAAAATAGAAAGAAAAAAAAGTAATTATTTGTCGTTCATAAATAATTACTTGCTCACCAAGTTCAATTTTCAACCAAGTAAGTTAGCATATGCCAATTACTATCAATGGGATGGACCCAACATCACTATCCCGATGACTTAGCTCGGTGTTGATATTCATTTTATTGTCATTTTCCTCAAGTTCCTCATCTAGGTTTTCAGAGACTATAATGGCACCAAGCTCTGGAGTTGTCACCCTGGAGAATCCCAAGAGCATTTCACTAGTTGAGGTCAATGATTTGAATTCACCAGATTTTTGGGGTGAAAACAAGGCTGCTAATCTCAAAAGATTCACTAAAGTCCTCCTCCTCAAAGCCCAAACGACACTTGGCCGCATCCCATGGCTGGCTAATAGTTTGTTCACAACTTTTGCCTCTGTCAAGAAACGTATTGCCTTACGCAGGGAGAGGAAGAAGAAGATGGATCGATATTAAGGTGTACTTGGGTTAGCTAAAATGGATCGGGTAGAATTGGGTGGGTCGAATATCGAATTTGGGTAGATTTTAATGAAATTAGTTTAATTAGATTAATTATGGAAACAACCAATTAGAGGTTGCCATATAATAAAAAAAATTAACAAAAAATTAAATTGCTGACTGTTAGAAGTAAGTGCATTGCAGAGCACATAGGTTCACAGCGTGGGTATTCTAGAGAGAAAAGATTCACAAGAATATTTTTATACCAAATCTAATAGTTTAAGGGTAGTTTAGGCCTTTTTTTTCGTTGTCTGTGTTATGTTGTGTAAATATGGCCTACCTGATTATGTTTGTTGTTGTCTTTTTATCTTAGTTATTTGTATTTTTATTACTATAGAGTAACTTCATTTGTTTAGCATAGTAATCTAATGTACTCTACAATTTACCCCAACCTAACTATAAATGATGAGCATATATTTCTTCTTGAAAATTAAATTGACGATTGTCATAACTCCTATTAATATTCTCATATGTAGATTAGTGGAAGATTCCCTTTCTTTACTAAGCCTGAAATATGTAAGTGGAGATTATGGGTTTGTTAGGCACAAGAGGCTTTAATTTAATTACTACATAAGAACCTATTATTGATCTCTATTCTCAGAGTTCCTTGTTACAATATATAAATATCACTAGCGCTTTAAACTCACATCCAGTTGAGCTTTTAAATTACTAGGTGTCTAGTTTAAATTACCAATCTGTGACCTATGTTTTACAATCATAATATTAAAGTAAAATAAAATAAAATAAGTGGCACAAAGTGTTGACATATATGACTTGCACATTGTCAACTAAGTAGAATTGATTTTTTCTATCTGAATCCCTCTAAAAAGAGAATGATGATATGTCCATTATAACTTTTTTTTTATGCATGCATTTTTGGTAATAAGTTGTTTTTCTGAATTTTCGGGTGGTGACATTCTGGAGTATTTAACCAGAATCATTCATTTCGTCTAAACAAGCAATCTTTAAATCGTTCAGATCACCTTCTAGCTCATCCTTAACCTCAAAGGCACCTAATGGTGCATTTATGTTGCAGTCAGTATTTTTATTAAGACGTTCAAGAATATAATTTGAAGTCTGAAGAGGTATCTTTCTGTTAGAAGGTGGTGCTATATTAAAGGACCCAATGGAGTTTACTATTGTCTATCTTGCGTATTTTATATATCTACTCCCGTGTTAGCTATAATTCAAAAGTGATAATCCCTTAGGATGTACAATTTAAAAAGGGGTAATGGTGTTGTGAAAATATTATACTAGAGATTACAATTTTTACATAATTTAGTTGTAGGTGAGGAATGCAATCAGTTAACGTTTCAAATTCTGAAAATTTCTTTTTTGCTTGTGTAGTACACATGAGTGTTACCTACTTTTTATTTGGTTAGATTAACAAGTTTGTTATTGTGGTTGTGATCTTCTTAATCTGCTTCACTTGTCTTTCTAAATTCGTGTATATGCTAGTAAAACAAATAAAAATGTCCAGTAGCCGAAAGCTACACAAAGGAGATGCTCTAACATGCAATCTTTATCTCCAATCCTTCTTTTTATTGGGAAAATGTGATTAAATAGATATTTTTTAATAAACCTCGTACCTTATCCTGGAATGTAGTTCATGTTTTCATCATATGCACCTTATATTTCATCTAATATATATACTAATGATGCCTATATATAAACATTTTAAACTGATATGAATTTAACTTTGACAGATTGATAATTTAAAGTATGAAGAAAATGATGAGCAAGTTAAAGTAACTGAAATGTTAAGAATGAGTTGAAGCACAAGATGAACTTATTCTCTGTTTATATATATTTTTATACATGTTATAACTTTATTTCTCCTTTTGTTAGGAGACAAATATAATATCATACAATTTAGATGGGTATAGTTATTTTTCAATGTGATGCTATATTTCTTTGTAATTAACTATGAAATTTTAAAGGAATGATAGATTGTTTTGTATGTCTTCTCATGTCTGTGTGTGCTTGAATTCATATGAAAAAAAATACTATTTTTTGGATTTAAAAGTTCACAAGCAATTAGAGAAGGTAAAGTTCAGTCTCTAGACGTACTTATAATGATCGAATTTCTTTTCATCATTAAAGGGTTTTAACGATCGAAATCATGTTTAGCGAAAGGAAAATTCACTCGTTAAAAAGGAACATAATGATCGGAATTTATGTCGTCGCTAAAGAATATTTAACGATCGGATTCTCAATTTGGTCATTAACTTTTAACGTCAAGATTTTGAGTGATCAGTTACGACCAAATTTTTTTCTGTCGTTATTGACATATAGCGATCGAATTTGAACTTATAACGTCTGCATTTTCTCTCACTAAAAGCTTTTTTTTCTTGTAGTGAAACCAAACTAATATAAGATTGATGTTGGAACCCCTTCAAATGTGAAAACAATCTATGATATATTCTGAGCATGACTAACAAACTACCAAGATAGGCATAAGGATTATGGTTGCTTAACTTAATAAACGGTTCATAATTTTATTGAAGCATATCAAATGAAGATTTTGACGGTTAATAATGAAAAATGAGCTAAGACAAATTGATCATGCATATACATAATTGACGCAAAGCTCGGTTTTAGTATTGGACGTGTATTGATAAGGGTGGCTAAGTTGGTGCAGTAATTGTTATTTCGTAAGAGAGAAAAGATTGATTCTCTTTGTCAATGTCTTCTCAGTCAAGATCATCTCACATGATTTGCCTCATGCAATTTACATTTCCTCATGTGGTTGCAAACTATTGCATTAAAACGGATTTACCCAATGCGCACTCGAAGAGTAGCAGCTGCGGATTTCCCCTGCGGCTTTAAAAAAAATGGACATGTCTTTAAGCAATGTAATAGTGTATTGCAATATGTATATATATATTGACCTCAAACTTCAATCAATGTTGCTCTAATTAACAAATAAATGCTTTCCAAACCAAGAAGAAGAAAAAAGCAAATGAAAGAACAATTAAGGGGGGTGGGGGAGTTTTACCAAGAATACAATATACCTCAAAAGATCCTCTTATAG
>JACEIK010000369.1:98318-137813 GCA_018107945.1 Datura stramonium | reverse complement strand
ATAATAACCTCTAACATCTTTAAATTTTAAATTCGCGTCTGTATATATACATTAATAAACAAAATTATTAAGAGCATACTTCTTATCAAATCTAACAAATAAAATTTATTAAATATTTAATCCAGATAAAATGCGGTCTACTTTTTATAACCATAAAGAGTCAAAATTATTAAGAGCATATTTTACAAACTATTTTCAAAACGTAACCTCCACCAAACATAATTCAATTCAGGCCCTGGGCTTAGACTAGGTTTTACGAATTAAAGAATCAAAGAGACCTTCTCCAACTTTTTCAAAGTGTTTCATCAGCTCCCTAACTCGCTTTTGCCTACAGATCCTCTGAGAAAATGGTAACTTTTTTTCCTCTTCTCTTTGATCTCAATGAAATCTTTTTTGGTAGCAGAAATTACAATCTTTTTGTTTTTCTGTTTCCATTTCAATTTCAAGAATTTGCTGTTTTCAAATTTGTTTTCGTCTCTTCTAGCGTACTGATTTTTGATCGTTTGTTTTCAACTGGGTCATCTCGAAAATGGGTAGATCCGTTTCATATTGCTTCAGAACAGGCAAGGAAAGACTCGTTTGGCCAAGTATTACATACCTCTTGAGGAATCCGAGAAGCACAAGGTGGAATACGAGGTATTATAGTTTTTCCTTCTTCCTACTTTGATAAGGTAAATTTGCTAATTTCAGATTATGGGTTTTGATTGTATAGTCAATTTGCCTCCTGTAGGTTCATCGGTTGGTGGTGAACAGAGATCCCAAATTCACCAACTTTGTCGAGGTAATGAAGTCCAAAATCTTTAACTTCAGATATTTCTTAGGCCTCGGTATCATTGAGCCCTTCTGTATCATTGAGCTTTTTCTGTCATACTCTATGGAATTGAGTTTAACTTGATCAGCTTGAAATACAAAAGGCTACAAAATGATTATATGCCTTTATTTTGTTTTCTTTTCGATCTGTAGAACACCATCATAAGAAAATTTGTTGCTATTGTGCCTAACCATAGGGAAAACTTTTTCACTAGTCTTTAATTTTCTAAAGGTATTAATGTTAAACTATCTTATAGTGTGAGTGAAAAATGTCCTCTTGTTGGAATTATTTTGTTTTCCCTGTCCTTAAGTCGGTACTCTATCATGCTGACAATTTACATTTTTGGTTAAGTAATATTAAGAGGGTCTATATATTTATCTTTTTCTTATTTTAATTTACCATTGCATCTTAAATACTTGTTCCAATGGTATCTAAGAAAGAACTTGGTGAAAATTTTAAAGTATAGGGGGGTGGGGGATAATTCAAGAGCAGTTTATTGTGCAAAAGATAACTTCTGTGTAGAGTAACCTATGTTATGGCTGAGTATGAAATTCTTTTTGAGGCAAATTTCTCCATACCTACATGTTGTTTCTCAGTTCAATATCTTGGCTTTAGAAACTTAAAGGTTGGCAGAAACTTAAAGGTTGGCAGTGGGAGAGTGAAGGGAGAGAGGGGGAGGGGGGAGGTTTGGGGAAAGAGGAAAGGATCAAGAAAGAAGAGTCTTTTCGCTTTTTCTTGTGCATGATGAGAGGATTTATTGAGAATCATTTACCTGACTTACTTCTTATGCATTAAATTTGGCTTCAATATAGGTGTTGTATTCCTGGATCTGATTTCTTAAAGACTCTGGGCATTTAGATTTAGCATGACATTTTTAACCTGCAAAAGGAAACAAAAGATGCATTGCTTTTAACTGTGTTGAGTAATCATCAGATGCTTCATGAAAGCGTAACCAACTGTTTAAAAATACTCAGTGACTAAAAGTACAAAGCAAGATTTCTGGAAGCAGAATTTTTTTCTTAAATAAGTTATATATGATTGGAACTGTAAGGGGGAGGTAAAGAAAAGGAAGGGAGAGATAACAAGTTTGAAGTTTAAACTTGTATTTATTATGTTGTGTAAAATAAGATAGAACACAACTGAATGTGAATAATGAAAGGGAAATCATTACCTTTTGTGCTGAAACCTCAGCAGAATTGATGAAAGAAGTGAATCCAGAGAAGTTCTTTATGAATGATGGAGCTGTTCAGCTTACTTCAGTAATTGGTTGCATGAGATTTACATATCTAGTTGAATCACTGTCTCGTTTGACTGAGCATATTCACTATTACAGTGGTCTTTAGGATTCGGGCAAACTTATCAGAGAAAAAATTAGACATATTTGTCATCTTGTTGCAGCATCCAAGATTTAGTTTTCTGGCTCTACTTCTTTTCAGTTTTTGTGAAGATATGTTCCTTGATAAATCACTATTAACTAGCACCTGCTTGTGATCTTTTCTCTTTGCAGTTCCGTACCCACAAGGTAATATACAGAAGATATGCAGGATTATTTTTCTCACTTTGTGTTGATATCACGGACAACGAGTTGGCTTATTTGGAGTCCATCCACTTGTTTGTGGAGATTTTGGATCACTTTTTCAGCAATGTCTGTGAACTGGATTTGGTTTTCAATTTCCACAAGGTTAGACATTTCTCATCAAACATTGCTACATATAGAAGCAGCAAAGTTTATGACATATTTGTTTTCCTGCAACCCCTGTTGGGGCTCAATGGTCCTTTCATTGGCTGTGAATCAATCAATATTCTCGTTGAATCTTATAAGATGCCTGCTAAATGGTGCTGTAATTTTCTGTTAAAATTTTGTGCCAGCTCTCCAAGTGAGTGTTTGTCCTCAAATCCTTAACTGGAACCTTATAAGTTATATACCTACTATGCTTGGGTTAAACTCAATTACTTTATATTGCCCCATGGTTCTTAATGATCTTCCAGTAGCACACGTTGTGAATTACTGACTTCCACGATCTTAAAGATCATACACTATGAAATGTAACCTCAACTTTACTTCTCATCAGCTCCATGAGGCAGCCTTCCCTGTTTGAACATGGTTTTAGGCGGAGATGGAAGGCTATCGAATGAAGTAGAAGAATCGAAGTTTGATTATTCTGTGAACAAATGGTTTACTGCAGGATTTGAAATGGTTTCAAAGTTAAGATTCTTAAAAGGTAGAAACTGGTGGGTACCATAATGAGTGGAATGCAAGGCCTGGTCATCGTCCCACTTGGCGATTAATATATAAGAGGACTTCATCTTCCTATCCAACATTTCTATCTGTAAATATTATCAACATCCCGTCCTGCATGAGAACTCTGAGAACTCGAAGTATTCCCCCCTCATTGCTTGTGGTATTTTACTATTAGGAGTGGAGCTTTCCTATCTGTAAATCATCAATCTTCTCATCTTCACAAAACTATAATAACGAGAATTTAGGTTTCTCTGGGCTGGCGGTAAATAATTCTTTCAACAGAGAATCAAATGGCCGGGAAAAAGTTGGTTACACTTCATGCCTCATCATGTGCACTAACTGAAAATACTAGTTTGCTAAAAGTGAAGAAATATGCCTTTTCATTAGTAGAATCTGTGGCCACCGTTCTCAACTCATTTTTATCATTTATGATCAATTTCTTCCCTCTGCAGGTATATCTGATATTAGATGAGTTTATTCTTGCTGGGGAGCTCCAGGAAACAAGTAAGAGGGTAAGAAAAACACTACCTAATCACCTCTTTCCTCCAGAAGTGGGGCCTGTAGCTGGCCAATTTTCTTGATCTTTCGATACCCGCTCACACACACACATACGTACATGTATATATACATTTGTTTATTGACATGTACATGCTAATTTCATGGTGTTAATTTTGAAAAGCATATTTAGCAGTGTTGCGAAAATTTTCTGCTGAAGCACGATAACTAGATATTAGATGCTGTTTGTCCCTCATCCATGAGAAGACAAATGTTTGTGTACATATTCCTTCGCCCTCATCCCTCGCACCCTGCCCCTAGGAATAAAAGAAGTTGATGCATATTTGATTCTGCCTCGACTCTATTATTCTGTATGAGTTTGCACTAAACCTCTTTTTTTTAAATACGCCAGGCAATTATCGAGAGAATGGGAGAATTGGAAAAGCAGGAGTGAAGATTTTCGTGCTTGCTCAAGAGTCAAGACAGACACTTTTGCCTTCATCGACTGCACTTCTCTTCTGGCTGGCTGTATTTACTGCATTAGAGATTCTGTATCCTGTTGATACCTTCATGTTGCTCTGCCTCATTTATTCATAGACAAGATTTGTTCATTCATACACTTTTTGTAAAAGAAACTTCTCAAGCGATGTCATTGTTCTCCATGTCCCAATTCAGGAGGCAACATGATATTGATGAATCAACCCTTGCCTGTTGCTGAATCTTTACTTCTGTGTAACTAAACTTTTCCAAGTTTAAAATATGGAATTTCTTTATTTTACAGGCCATCATACGTTGGGACAATTTATACCCTTGCAACAATAAAGCATCTTATATTTGCCCGTAATAGAAAGTAATTTTAAAGTATAGTAAAAATTAACTCAATTCATGTTATAGCTCGATTAAAAGTAAGAACAATTGCGAAACGATTTGCAAAATTGGGGTAACTGGCTCCCAAGTATAATGGATAGAAGTAACAAAATTCAAATATTTTCATGTAATAGAAGGTAAATTTGGACACTTTCCCTTGCAAGTATCACAGCAAGAACCAATTAACACATTATGTTAAAGCATATTTTCCTTGTTATTCTCTATATGTTAGCACCTTAGGTACTAGTTCATCTGACCATTTGTGAATGAATATCTTGCTGGGAGAAATTTTAAAGCAGCATCAAAAATTTCATTGCCATTCTTCTTCTTGGGTAGTAGTGTGTTCCAAGTCAATAATAACCTTCTCAGACACATACAAACTCTCTTTCCATAGAATCCATCTAGACGGAAACCAACAACCATTTCTGAAGTTGTTCCTCTGTAATTAATTGAAATTGAAACAGAATAAGTAAGCCTTTTAATATATGATATTATACTAAGCCAAAACATCTAATAAGGGATACGAAATTTACTATATCCTCCTTTCTTTCTGTTCCTCTTCTTGATATATTCAGTAACAGAATGAACACCTACTCTCATGCATAAGCAAGCAAAGAAAAGAATAAATCAATTGTGATTTGCAGGAGGTCCCCCATCTGATCTTTGGACATGGTGACATGGCTCTCAGTCTTAACGTCGATCATTGCAAAGAAGCTGCAATGAAGGCACATTATTGGGGTAGAGTCCATGTCCGCTTCCTTCCAAGCCAGAAGGGAAACTGTAATATTGTCCTCTGATCCTTGAAGTAGCTCGTGACGTAGAAATGGACATAAGCTCCTGCTCGTTCAACAAGGCTGGAGCATACTTGGAAGAGAGTGCTTCCAGGGAGGAAGAAGAAGCTGCAAATTGAGCTTGAGAAGGTCCAAAGATGGGCATTTGTCGCCCTGCATTTTGCCAGTCTCGCATTTGTGAGGTAGAGACTCCAAACTTATACTGAGCAGCGAAATGGGCGTTTTGTAGTTCATTCTGCTGCGACATTTGTCTTGGTAAGGCCATAGTAGCTTCTGTTGACGGACAAATTGATGCCCCTCCAAGATATGGAGGCAGCAGAACCTGCAACTATCCATAAAAGAATTGCCTTAATCTTCTAACCAATGAACTAATTAGTAGTTTCACCACAAACTTAATCCCGAATTACTTTATAAAGGTATCGACCAGTAAAATGCAATAGATGACAAAATTTTACTGTAACACTTGTCAAATATTCCAAAAAAGGAGAAGGGGATCAAATGAGCAATGGTGCTAGGCAGTCTATGTTGGAAGCAGAATCTAACACAAGTTTTGTTACAAACACATAGATATGTATTTGTGTGGCGGGTGTCTTTAAATAGACTCATGTATTATAGACCCTAATAGCTGTAGCAGGAACCACGACTGGCACTATGTTGTTTTACTAGGCCCTAGCACTAAAGATCAAGATTTCAGCATGTGCCTAAGCTGTTCTCATCCTGATGCTACATAAAGAGGGCTAAAATAATCTATTTACTTGTGGTTTGCGAAAAACAGTAAACTGAGAGCACATTTCGCAAGCTGAAATCAACTCGAAGAATGTGCAATATCTTAACAATGATTAAGTCAAGAAACTGAAAATCTCACAAACTAGTTATGTTTCGAATGAAGCAAAGCAATTTTAATTAGAAGTCACCTGCTGAGATGCTGCTGTTG
Organism: Datura stramonium; assembly: GCA_018107945.1. Classification (NCBI taxonomy): domain Eukaryota; kingdom Viridiplantae; phylum Streptophyta; class Magnoliopsida; order Solanales; family Solanaceae; genus Datura; species Datura stramonium. The sequence continues at coordinate 131,673 of JACEIK010000369.1, read as the reverse complement.
CAGGATGGTAACGGAAAGGTCCAGATGAATAACCATTCTGGGGCAGCAAGAAATGCAGGGCTGGATGTTTATGTGAGGTTACGGGCGCTTCAAGGTTTTGACCAGCAATATTAGCACCATTAGTGCCTTTCATCACATAACTTCCAGCTGACAATGAAAGGAAATCTACGTTCTGCGATAGAAAATGAATTGTTATTGTGTATGGATGAAGAATATCACACATTACTGAATATAACTAACCTGCTTTACTAAAGAATTTAACCCAGATGTAGAAGAAGCCTGTTGCTGATCTTGGAGGAGTCTTTTGTGCAAAAGGATTGCATTTCTAACTTCAGTTGGATTCTTCTCAGCAGTAGAGGTGATGCCCCCAGTAGAAACATATCCATGCATATCATTCACCTTTCCAGTTTGACTGTTCTGAATTATACGAGGCTCTTGCTTCAATCCATCAGGAGATGAAGACTGAGAAGGATGCGAGGAGACTGTGTCTCCCTGCACCCCAGTCTGTAAGACTTTAGTCAGCCGACTTATATAAACATGAGCAGCACATCTCTTAAATGACTTCCTCAAATCAAGTGGAACTTGAGAATCCTGCATAATCAAATCAAATGAGTGATCCTCATGATTGTTCAGAATGGAACAAAGTTCAGAAGAGTAACTGAAAGCCATATCGAAGTGCTAAAACACCTTCACGGTTGGGAGACAAGATTCTGCATTCTGAGCTTCAAGATCAGAGCCAGTGCTTCCAAACCAGACAGGAAATTTGGCAATTGGAAACCTATCATTAATCAGCCCATCAGAGAGACCAAACAATATTTGTAGGCAAGAAGGAGTGCTGTAAGAAATGGGAAATTACTGTGGTGAAGAATCAAGTATGCCGGAACAAGATGACCCTACTGCAGACAAGCCTGGCCACAACAATGAACCTGATCACCAAAACAACATTTCTGTTAGTGTAGATATTAATACCCATAATTTGGATGGCACTTCTCTGATATATTACAACTAGTCCTCAGAAAATTCGAAAGATATACCATTGTTCCTCTTCTCCTTGTGTGCGTTTTGTTGGTTGGCTTGATAAGCAACAATCTGAATTACAGAACTGTAAGATCAGCATTTATGTCATGTATTGACCAAAGAGTATAAATGTCCAAATAAAACTTACTGGTTGCAGTGAAATTTCGAGCTGCTCTGTGTTGATGGATGTATCACACAGGGAAGCATCATCAAATGATTTTGATTTGGCAGCTTCTTCAGCAGAAACAGCTACGTCTGGAAGCTGCTGCATAGCATCAGCTTCAGCACTGAAATGGGAGCTGGTTGTCCTTACGTCCTGCTCTGCTGTTACAACTAAACCATTTGCTAAATATACTTAGTTCAGAAAATGATCAATTACGGAAGATACTAACATTGAAACAAAGAACTAACAAGCAGACCTCCGCTTGCAATCACAGAAGCCTCAGGTTCCGGTAAGTCCAAGGGTTTCACTTCCAGAAGTTGACTATTTATTTTGCTTTCGCTCAAGGTGCCAGTGTCTGGGATCATACCAGCCAAAGCATACAAGGTTTCAGCCACTTCTGCTTCATCTTTGGTGATTGGGCCTTCAAGCTCCTCTCTACACCGGCTAGAGCCACAATGAATCTGCATTTAAATCTAGTTATCATAGATGAAAATTTTCCATTGAACTGCATATCATTCACTTGTTTGATGGAGAACCATAGAGGCAAAAAGAACTAGTAAAAGGAAAAAGCTGCAAAATTTACAAGTCTCTAACCAAATTAAGCTTGGACTTGTTGACATATTTCCTCAGTGTTTCAGCTCCATCTGACACGTGATTCACCCTTTTGAAAATTGGCAAAGGTGGAGAGATGAGCTTGCGAATTCTCTTCTTGATAGCTGCAAAGGGAAAGGAATTCTCTTAATAAAAGAGAAAGAAATACAGGAAGAGAATTTATTTGAATCCGTGTAAACAACTTATGATCAATTGGAAGTCCAAAGTTCAACTCAAACAAGAACCATTTCACCTCATAAGAGAGTAAAATCAGAAACTTGTCCAGTACAATCACCCAAATTGCAGATTAAATACTTTTTAGTGATTCCAAAGGTTTAACAAAAAAGGAAGAAGAAACATACAGAATCTTCTCATGCTTAAAGAGAAAGAAAAAGTGAAAAGGAATTTACTACATAATTTACAAAAGAAAGCAACAAGAGACCCACTTCCCAGCACTGGGCTCCAACTAACACAGAACTATTCCAATAAGATAACAAACATAAGCAAGTCAGCAATTTCCAAATTTAATCCACCAAAATACAAACCTGAACGAAGTTTCCGAGGAACAGAAGCATGATCTACTCCATTACACTCATCAAAAAACTGCAAATCCAAACTGGGTTATGAATGAACTGACTAAATATTACTCCAATATTTTCCAATTATAGATTGATATACTAATTGAGCTAAAATTCAAACCTTTTTGGGAAACTTAAACCGCTTCCGAACAGAAACATTGGGATGAATCTCATCGTTACCATCAGAGCTTAAACAACCCATTTCAGTGTTGTTCATACTGGATTAAACTTCACCAGCACCACTCAATTTCGCTCCCTTGACTTCGACTTTTTTTTTCCCTTTCAATTATGACATTTTCTCCATTACAATCTAAGCCTTCAAAGAAAAAACCCAGTAATATTATCAGAGAATTTGGAGAAAACAGAAGTTAGAAGAAAATCAAAACAAAAAAAGAAGGATATAGAACTACTCCATAACAGATAACCAAAAAGGGAGAAAACGAGGAATACAAGACGACACGCGTTACTCAGCCTCGCAAACACCAAAAACACAGACGGATGAATAAGAACAAGAATATTTTGCAGAAACAGACAATAGACGCATTGATGGGTTTTGTTGTTTAGTAACCGTTGATTTTAATATGAAGACGAAGCAAAGAACTAAAAACATTAAAATCATATTCATCAAATTCACTTTCACACTTAAGCATTACCGATTCCACCAAAAAGCCTCTCGTGTCTCTTTTCTTGTCCATTTCTGGGAAAACAAATATCTGCAACAACATTGAATTGAAAAAAGCTCTCGAGACCGAAATTTTTTCCAGAACGAGCTCCAATTAATTCTCTATTCTTCAAACAATTTACACAGAAGAAAACCTCCAAATTTCAGAACTTTTGGTGGTGAATCTAAAAGAATCCGAAACTGCAACGTTAGAGGTTTTTGGGTTTTTACAGTACTGACATTAATAAAGCTTCTGAGAAGGGAAAAAAGGAAGAAGGAGCTGAAAGAGAAAAGAGAATTGTACTAAAAAGATTACCAGAAGAAAAGTGAATTTGGTCCTTTATGTACACAACGAATCGGGTTCTTCACGTAATAAAGCCGCTCTCACTGTGAGTCTGTCGCACTCGTACTCATCAAACCCCAAAAGAAGAGAGAGAGAGAGAGAGAGAGAGAGAGAGAGAGAGACAAGACACACGCAAAGTACTCACATCAAGGAAAAATAGCAAAAAGCATACTTAATAAACAAATAAAAAAAATCAACCCCCATGAAGAAATTACAGTACCATCACCATTCATTAACAAAAAGAATAGATTAATATTTCGGATTTATTTGGATCAAATGTTCATTTTCTTCACACTTTTCTCAGAAAAGCAGAATCTCACTCTTTCAGATCGATAAAGCAAGATTTAAAATGCAGAAAACAAGGAAACCAGAACACACTGCAACTCACTCATTTCCATGAAAGCACAACTCTCTACCGATCGTGAAAAAAATAAAAGATGAGAGAATCACGAAAAAATTAATCCAGCTTATAATCTGCTGCAACTTCTCATAACTGAACACGAAGAAACAACCAAATTAAAAAAAAAAAAAAAGAACAAATTTTTTATTACCCAAATAGTAACGACTCAGAGAGCTGAGAATATTTCTGCTTAACAAACGGAAAAACCGAAGCTTTCGGTTTCTGATTACCCGATTCTCTGAAGATTTCTCTGTTTCTATCTTTCTTTGGGTTTTAAAAGGAATATATTTTAATTATTACGTCGTCGCATTATCCACGGACCATAGCAACGGGATTTTCGCCACCGTTGGATCAAAAAGCCTAGAGTCCCACGTGTCATCTACGTGGCATAAATATTTCTTACATAAGTTGCCAGCATGTACTTCGCCGGAGGAGAATATCAATAGCACGCCGGAAATAGAAACAATCGGCGATTCATTGAATTATAGTACAGCGAATTAAATAATGATTTTTTAAAATAATTTTTGGGTGGGGCCCACGTAGGGTAATGATTTGATTCTCTGGCGCTGGGTGAGAGGGGAGGGGGCTTCATGAATGATGCGTGAAAGTTGAGAGCAATTCAGTTGAAAGGGAATGTGAAATGACTAATTTAGCCTTTCCTTATGAGAGCAATTGACGGGAATACCCTTCCAGCTGCAAGAAGTGGAAGGAACTCGTGAATTTCACCTTCCGGTACTTTCTATTTGAATTTATAAAATAAAATTTTTGATACACCAATTAAAAATGTATCCAATCACATTAATTGCAAGAAATATTTAATTAAGTTATCTTTATCTCCTTTATAGATGTGTAGTTCATGACCATATGTTTTTGTGGTGGAAATATTTGGAATTCTCAACCTTATTGTCGACTTTCACATTTAGGTGAAGAATTTTAATGTAATTTTTAAGCTTAAAATAGATAGAATAACATGATTGTTTCATAAAGTTACATTATAAAATTAAAGAATTTTAAATAAGCCGCGCTTAATAAATTGACGATACGAAATAACCTAAAAGCTTAATTATAATGCTACAATATGCACCAATAAAGATCTCTTAAATGTTGATCGATTAAAATAATAGTACAATAAAATTGAATAATATAGTAATTAATATCTTTCAATTTTTCTAGAAAATGACAAATAGTATGTTGTACAAGCTTTTGAGTGCTTGTATGTCGAATTAGAGAGTAAGGGAGGAGATAAAAAATTGTACAAGCTAGCCAAGGCAAGAGCGATGAGGGCGCGTGATCTGGACCAAGTAGAGTGTATCAAGGATAAGGATGGCAAGGTGCTGGTGGAAGAGCAAGATATTAGACGTAGATGACATGCGTACTTCCATAATCTTTTAAAATGAAGAAGGGGACAGGGACATTGTGCTGGGGGAGCTGTAGCACTCAGAGGGGCGATGCGATTGTGGGTATTGTAGACGGGTAAGAGTGGAGGAAGTTAAGGAGGTCATGCATAGGGGTAGTTCGACTGGACCTGATAAGATCCCAGTTGAATTTCGGAAGAGCACAGACATGGTAGGTATAACATGGTTGACCAAATTATTTAATTTCATCTCCAAGACGACGAAGATGCTCGATAAATGGAGATGGAGTATGATGGTTCCGTTGTACAAAAACAAGGGTGATATTTAGAATTGCAACAACTATAGGGGCATCAAGTTGCTATGTCATACTATGAAGGTTTGGGAGAGAGTTGTGGAGAGCAGGGTAAGGAAAGGCGTGAAAATTTGTAAGAATCAGTTCGGACTCATGACAGGGCGCTCGACTACAGAAGTCATTCATCTTGTTAGGAGATTGGTGGAGCAGTACAGGGAAAGAAAGAGGGATCTTCACATGGTTTTCATCGACCTAGAAAAGGCCTGTGACAAGGTCCCAAGGGAGATTCTGTGGAGATGCTTGGAGGCTAGAGGGGTTCCGGTGGTGTACATTAGGGTGATCAAGGATATGTATGATGGAGCCAAGACTCGAGTGAGGACGGTGGGAGGAGACTCAAACATTTCTCAGTTGGGATAGGGTTGCACCAGGGATCAGCACTTAACCCATTTTTATTTATCTTGGTGATGGATATATTGACGCGTGGGATTCAAGGGGAAGTGCCTTAGTGTATGTTATATGCTGATGACATAGTTCTGAGTGACGAGACTCGTGGAGGCGTAAATGCTAAGTTGGAGGTTTGGCGACAAGCCCCAGAGTCTAAAAGCTTTAGGTTGAGCAGGACCAAGATAGAGTATTTAGAGTGTAGGTTTAGTGATGCGTTGCACGGGGAGGATGAGGTAGTGATGTTAGGTACTCAAGTCATCCAAAAAAGAGAAAGTTTCAAGTACCTTGGGTCTATTATCCAAGGGAGTGGAGAGATCGACGAGGATGTTTCTCACCGTATATGTGCAGGATGGATGAAATGGAGACTTGCTTCTGGAGTTCTGCGTGATAAGGTACAAAACTTAATGGCATGTTTTACAGAGTGGTGGTTAGACCGATTATGTTATACGAGATGGAGTGTTGGCCTGTAAGGAACTCCCATGCACAGAAGATAAAGGTTGCAGAAATGAGGATGTTAAGGTGGATGTGTGTGCACACTAGGAGCAATAAGATTAGAAATGCCGATATCCGGGCTAATGTAGGAGTGGCTGAAGTGGAGGACAAGATGCGTGAGGCAAGACTGAGGTGGTTCGGGCATGTGAAGAGGAGGTGTTTGAGTGCCCCAGTGCGGAGGTGCGAGCAATTGTCCATGGATGATTTTAGGAGAGGTAGGGATAGACTGAAAAAGCAATGGGGTGAGGTGATTAGAAAGGATATGGTTCAGCTGCAACTTACCGAGGACTGGACTTTAGATAGGAAGGTATGAGGTACATCGGATTAAGGTACTAGGGTAGTAGAGAGTTGTGTGTTGCACGGCTTTCTCGTTCTCAGGGGTAGCCTAATTTTGCTCTTATAACTCATGTCTTTCGTTGTTTATTCCTACGTGATGCTACTTGTTTATCGTTTAGTGTATTGTTGTTGTGTGTTTTGGTGCGAGCACTAGTTGTTGTTGTTATTATATGTTATCTTCTGTGTTGTTATTACGTTGTTGGATCTGTTTCTCTTAAAGCCGAAGGTCTTCCGCAAACAGTCTCTCTACCTCTAAGGTAGTGATAAGGTTTGCGTACATTCTATCCCCCCAAACCCCACTTAATGGAATATTACTGGATGGTGATTGTTAAGAGCAATTGGTGGACTTTGCGTTTTCACTCCTAATATTTGCATCTCTTTTTTTTTTCTTTCTTTCATTTGCACTATATTCTTTATAATTTATTTACTTCTTTGCAAACTAATTTAGGGTTCTTCTCCTTTCAGCTTTCCTCTTCCTTTCCTCCGGCTTTGCATCCATTCTGCGTGGAGAGGATTGCTTATCATTCGAGCAACTCCTCTTGTTCGTTCTGCGCGTTAGGGGCGGACATAAAATGGAGAAAACCAACTGAATTGAAAATTTAATTATTATTTTTTCAATTTTTCCTGTCCGTTCGTTTTTTTTTTTTTAAGTTTATAAGTTGATGATTGATTTTAAAATATTGGTTTTTTCGGTTAATTTTCTCTTTTTGAAATGAGTTTTGGATCAGGATAACTGGTCTGGATATACTGTAGGCCCAATATTTAAAATCATAAATCTGCAGCCTTCGGCCCAAAACTTAGCCCTTTGACTCTTTACTCTTTAGTGAATGCATACCTATTGTTTAGGCCTTTAGGGTCCAAATTAAGTCCCGTTCACTGAGAGTCTCTGCCGCCAGTTGCCGCCTGTTGACGCCGGTTTCGGGTTTCCGGCTGCCGCTGCTCGTCCATCTTCCTCGTCGTCAGGTCAGTTCCATCATTGTGTCTTATCTTTTTCAAAAGAAACAAATGAAGATTAAGAAAAATCTGTTGAAATTTTCAACTTAAAAAGAACTGAACTATACACACCATAATTGAATCCAGACTAGTTCAAAGCGTGATTTCAGCTAGTTGAAGACGTGATGTCGATTATTATTCTCATTTCTCTGTTTTTGAAGTTTTTTAACTCAATATTGTGTTAAACTGATATTTATCAGATTTTTGAATGAACCATTGCATAAAAATCTGATGTTGATTGGTACTTTTTCTTGCACACCTGTATTGTTTTCCTAGTTTTTGTTGCTTGTTTTCTGCTGCTGCTTGTTTCATGGATCCTTAAGTTGTGTATTTGAGCTATGAAAAGTTCATTCAGCTTGTAAGTCTTTGATTGCTTCACCTGGAACTAAAGCCGAAGCTAGCCTAACATATTTTTCTGTTTCTTTGCCCCTAGGCACGTAAGTAGAAAGTTTGAGTATCTTCTCTTTACAAGAAAAACACATGTCACATGAGTTATGTGGCACTTTATACTACAATTTGTATTTTATACATGACAAATATTATTGTAGGGCATATAATTTGGTTAGATTCGTCTGGTGCATATGGTACTACTACTACAACATATCTGATATGATCGCACAAGTAGGTTTTGGGAATAGTAGCATGTACGTAGACCTTACATCCTTATCCCTACTCCACAGGGGTAGAGAGGCATAAACTTGTTGGATCATAATAGNATAATAGTTAGAAGAATGGTATCATATCATTTTGTTGGTCCAATTTCTTCATTAATAGTTTGATGCTCTTTCCATAGGTATATTGGAATTGCAAAATATAATAAATAACAACATATTCGGTGTAATTTCACAAGTGGATCAGTGGAGGGTAGGATGTACATAGAACTTACCCCTACCTTTGTGTGGTGGAGAGGCTGTTTCCGATAGACCTTTGACTCAAAAAAGATGTTATTGAAGCAGGATTACAAGGAAAATATGAAAGCAAAATTACAAGATACAAAGCAAATGAAGCAACATGTAGTAATACACATTGAAGTATAAGAGACTACGCGACTACTAAATAGCCCCCTACCTCTCTCACATGAAGTGCTATAACACTCGTCTGCTTACTAACCTTCTTCCCTAATCCCCAACCTCCAAACCTTCCTATCTAGGTCATATCCTCGGTAAGCTGAATTTGTATCATGTCCTGTCTAATCACCTCCTCCCAGTTCTTTTTCGGTCTACCTTTACCTTTACTAATTCATGTTACAACCAATATTGGAATTGCACAGTTACCATTTAATCATTTCACTGTGAAATAACCTTTCCCTGAGAAATCTTTGAAACAGAAGACATGAACTGCTTAAAATCATGGTGAGAATTTGGATGCACCAACAGACAAGTATCATGACAAAATTGAGCAGTCACATAACACTAAAAAGGATCACAAACTTCTCTAAAGATTTTACATGTGTGACATGGGTATCTTTTCTGTTACTTGAATGACCTTTCTTCTAGTTTAAATGTACATTTATTCCTCCTTTCTTCAAATTGTGTATCATAAACTTGTTTTTTGATACTTTGACCCCTCTGACTTTCGAAATTGTTGCTTTTATGTAACGCAGCTGGTAAAAGCCCAAAATTGTAGCTTATGTTTGGACCAAACTACAAATTTGTTTAAGGTGCTCCTGTCGGCAATACACTACTGCAGAGTGAGTGCAGTGGTTTGATATTTCTCGTCCAAGTGTCGACTCAACGCCGAGAGAAGTCACCATTTTGGGTTGGAAAAAAAAAACCTCGAAGCTGTCCTTTGGCTCTGTGTTAATGTAACTATTATTGGGACAGAGAAGAAAAGAACATTGTTTTTCTGAAATCAGATGTCGACAGCGACATACCCACCGCCGCCGCCGTATTACAGGCTGTACAAGGACTATCTTCAAGACCCCAAGTCTGCTCCGGAACCTCCCCCTCCCATTGAGGGCACCTATGTCCTCTTTGGTAGCAACTACACTGTAAATGCACTAGTTGAAGCACATTCTCAATTTCTTCACTTTGATATACTTTATATTGCTTTTCCTGAAAATGCAATAGTTGGTGCAGCTTTCACTGTTGATATATACTGGTTAACTTATTCAAAAAAAAAAAACTTTATATTGCTTTTGGGGTAAAGGTATGGACTATGGAATTAATTCAATGTGCGCATAAAAAAATTACAAAAGAGTAGAGGGGGAAATGTCTGGTGCTAATATGAGGTTCAGCGAGATATTCAATTGGCAATGACTTGTTATTCTGAAATATGAATGAGGTTTCCATTAACATTCTCACCTTTATCTTATGTTATCTTTAACTGGAATGCATGTTTATCAAAAATATTTTTTCTGGTCACTCCTCTGTGTGCTTGTCTTTTGTGAATTTTGTTTGTCAGTTGTATTGCTGAAATTAAGTTGTTCGCTGTGGTTTGCATTAGATGACTATGTACAAGTTTGTTCAGTATTGTTTTTGCGATTGCCATTTGTGCAGACTGATGATGTACTCCCTGATTTGGAAGAGCAGGGTGTGCGACAATTATACCCAAAAGGGCCTAATGTTGGTAACGTTCGCAGCTATTTTCTAAAAACCGTATTTGTTCCTGTTGTGACACTAATGTGTATGTAATATGCATATTCTTTTAGTAAGTTTATCATTACAAGAATTTAAGAATGGGGATATGCACATTTTACCTTATATATCATCCTGCATTTTAGATATGAGTCTGCATGAACATTGCACTCATTTTTATTTCCTTCCTCGTAATTTCCATGTAAATTTCCTGTAGAAGGTTAATCTATATTTCTATGTTTCTGTTCTCTTTCCCCGAGTCAGTGAATAGGAAATCTAATGATAACTTAATGTCCTCTAGAAACTGCTTCTTAATTTTATGCCCAGGATCTAGGATGTCATGTCGCATATTGTAATAGTCTAAGTTGCTCGGACTTGGGTGCAGGTGTCCGATATGGGTGCGGATCTAGAGGTCAGATCTTTCATGATCTAGATTTTACGATTCGGGGATATGGATCCAAATACAGATACGGGTGCAGGTATTCGACTAAAAATAATTCAAATATCTAAAAATAGAGTTATATGTTTAAATTATGAAACTTTATATGGAAAACTTACACGGTAGTATGAAGAAAAAAAATTGATCAAGAGGAAATATCAGAAGGTTATATAAGGACACGGACTGACATAGAAATTTATGTATACAAGGTACTACATTTTCTTCAATTTCACCTTAGAATTTGTTTTGATTACAAAAATTATTGTATCTGTTCCAAACTTCTCCGTTTATCTTATCAAAGTACCAAAATCGGTTTATCAAATCCGGTAAAGATCCCATACCTACACCCACGTCATGTCGACACGGGTGCGGCACCAAAAGTGAAGAGTCTGAGCAACTTAGGTAAAAGTTACAAGGTTGGAGCCCTTTAGGTTATCCAAAGTATTAGACAAAAGATATGCAATCAAGTATCCTACGCATTGCAAAAGTTTGTTACAGAATCAATTCCATAGTTGAAAGGATGTACCATGATGTCCCCTGTTATTGGATGCTGCTGCATATGGGATGCTTCCAGAGATAATTTTAGGTGCTCTTTTTCGCTTGTCAGAAAAGTATTTTTTTCTTATTCTGCTGATTCATGTTACAGATTTCAAGAAAGAACTAAAAGCACTTAACAGAGAATTGCAGCTACATATATTGGAGCTTGCTGATGTTCTTGTAGAGCGCCCTTCACAATATGCCAGGAGAGTGGAAGAGATATCTCTGATATTCAAGAACTTGCACCACCTACTCAATTCTCTGCGTCCTCACCAGGTGATCAATTGGTGAATCTAAGTGTTCCAAATATTCCTGGTTTTAGCATGGCTAGAAGATAGATGATCTCAATTATCATTTACCTTAGTTTCTTTCTTTTACAGGCTCGAGCCACTCTTATCCATATTCTAGAACTTCAGATACAACGACGTAAACAAGCGATAGAGGATATCAAGCGGTATGATGTGGTTTGCATGCTCTTTTTATCATATATATTTTGCTTCTTCCTTCATTAGATTTAGATGAAAACTAGGGAGTCCATTAAATGACGTCATAGTTGTGCTGCAACAAACAGATTGTAAGTGAAAGAAACCAGTTTTACCTTTAAGCTGCTTCAGTCACTTTCAGTTATGCAGATTATATATGTTACTACTATATCAAATTACCTATAAAAATAAATAGAAATATGTATACTGTTACACTAATGATGTACATTAATTCACAGGTTGTTGAAGTTTGAGGCAAACTGTTTAAGTCTTTCTTTTTCATTTTTGTTTTGACTTCCCTTTATCTTGTTATCATAACCATTACAAGTCCATCTTTCTCTTGGTATTAGTTGAATAAAAGGACTAAAGAATGAATAAAAGGACTAAAGAAAGAACAAGATAAAGGATGAAATTCTATCAAATGATTGTTCTTAAATTTCATCATTTTTGTGGGGAACGGCGAGTGTTATATATGGTGTGCCCCACATATATATATGTGTGGCAAACTAGAGGGGAAGGAACTTGAGAGCCGTTGAAGGCAAAGAGAAATCAGTCACACAATTGTGAAGAGCTAAGCTGTAATTGTTTAATTAGTAGACAATAATACCCTACGGGGTCGTTTGGTAGCTGGTTAGAGTTATGTGGGTGTTAGTAATACATGAATTAGTTATGAGGAAATATATGTGTTATTTTATGCAGGGTTTAGTTATTTATGTATAACTTATTCCAACTTCTATCCTGTATAAGATTATACATAAATTTCCTCATAACTTATACATGTATTAGTTATGCAGGTTTCTAAATTGCAAATCAAACACTATTAATTTTATACATAAGTAACTTACCTTATTAACTATCAACCATGATATTACTTATGCAGAATTTAATAACTACATAACTCACCTTCAAACCAGCTACCAAAACGACCTCTACTTGTATAGAAGATTGGGTCGGAAAGGCACTCTTCACACAGTTTTCTCCCAACCTCTTGTATACTAGGCATAATTTGGCAAATAAAAGACTTGTCAGTAATTAAAACAAGTGTCCCCTCACATCATTGCATCTTTGTTAAGATGGAGGAAATCCCAGCTCGGAAAAATTGTTTGCATTGGTTCTGGATACGTCCTTAGATCAAGTAGTCCTCTTTTGACTGCGTAAACATGAAGTATTTGGTTTCCCCCACCCTCAATTTAAACACACTTCTCTATGAATTGCCCATGATCCATACTAAGTGGGCGCTTAAAGTCCCCTTTGTGATACCCATGTTAACACTGTTACACCGCTTGCAACTGTAGTTAATAGAACAAAATCTCCTATTTCTCATTTACTAGTTAAAATCGTCCTTGTGGGGTTAGGGAAGGGGGGAGGGGTGACATTAGATGCTTGAAGCTCCTTTAAACTTATTCACTTCTATCATCAGCAGAGGGTTTCTTGACTGCTAAAGTAGCTTTTATGGAGACAAATGTGTTGCTTGTCGACTAATGCAGCAGTGTCATGGAATTTCTCTACTTTTACGTATCTGTTGGCCTGTATATCAGCAAAGAAAATTCTCTGATCTTTTTATCCTTGATAATATGATTTAAGTTGTGGTGATGGTTTCTATTTGCTTGTATAGGAGAAGGGAAGAAGCTCAGAAGCTTCTAAAGGAGGCACTTGGTACCCTTGAGGGACAGTAGCATGCTCTTTAAATTTTACACACTCAGCTGGCACAGTAGACTTGACAAATTTGTTGACAATTAGAGTGTCCAGAATGCTTTGAAATTACAGTATAGAAGTCATTCAGTCCTATTGTGAAATTTTCTTTATTCACTTGCTTGGAATTTATATAGTGACAAAGCTCTGGTGTGGCAAGTGACATGTCATAATCCGGTGCCAAAAATTGGACAATTCAGTCATTTGAGCAATTCACATATGTGCTGCTGTTGTATGGTTCAACTAAGGGTGTCTAAAAAGATTTAGGTGATCCATCAAACATGTAACAAATCTGATAAAAATGTTTATTTCTTTTTTTTTTGGGAATATGAAATGTTTATTTCTTGTTATATCATGTATATGACGACAACAGTGGAGTATTGTCAGCTGTGGATGTTAAGCAAATACTCTAGGATTGACTGACCCAACCTGATGACGAGGTCGACCAATTTTGAAAAGAAAAGTCTATGTAGACTACAACAGGAAGCAGGGAAATCTGAAATCATTGATAAGCAGACGCTCGATGTAGACCATGTATATGACGATAGCTGTGGAGTGTTATCAGCTACGGAAGCTGTAGAAAAATCACTCAAGGACTGAGTGACCCAACTTGATGGTGCGGCCATTTGGAAAGAAAAGTGTATGTTGTATACTATGTTAGAAAAGCAGGGAAACTTGAAATCGTTGATCACCATACGCTTGTTAACGAATATTCTGCAGCACATCAATTGTTATACTCCAATCAGGACAAGTTCACAAGGTGATTCGAAATCTGAACATATAGCAAAAGTTCCTCATTGCACTTTAAGAATAGAGTAGGAGAATTGGAAACCCATTTCTGGTTCAGCGCTAAGTACTCATGCTGCAATTTTGTGACTTCTTCAAAATCTCACCGTTGCTTTCCGATATCAAACTTGTGTTGTTCATGAATTTTGTTTCTTCACTATTATGCAAGTTGCTCACATTGTCGGTTTCAAACCCAAACAAAAAGAGGAATTTAATTAATTGTTAAGACATTCCTATGACATGAAAGATGCTATGCTTGTACAATCTGAAGAATCCACACATCTATTGGCATTCCATGGACACCCTTAGACAAAAACCAGATTAACTGGGGAGAAAACGAGTGAAGTATACAATCTAGTGGGCCAAATTCATAGAAAATTCAACATTTTCGTGACAAACTAAAAGAGAATGTTTAAGAACTGCAAAAAAGAAAGAGGAAAAAAACAGATCATTTGAAAGAAAATTAGTGTACAAGGATATTAACAGGTCCAAGAAGCAGATCTTTTCATGGTAGGCTTCATCTGTTTATCTTCTTCAAGTGCTATCATACCCAAATGAGATGGATCTTCCAGCATCATTCTAGCTACCAAGTAACCTGCAATGGACCATGTCTGGAACTTTCGAGCCTGCTTTCCGATAAATCGACCAAGCTTTCCATCATAATACTCTGGCCAGCTATCTTTTAGTAAACGCGATTCAGCTAGTTCAATGGCCCGTCGTGCTATTTGGGGTCGACCAGTCTTGATAGCTGCTGCAGTGAGGAGCCACAGAAGAACTAGACACAAAACCAGGAAAGTCAGTATTAGCATAAACTAGTAAATATCACAGTAGAGAACATGAATAGTACTCCCTCTGTTTCTTTTTATGTGAAGGTCTGACTGAGCACAGTGTTTAACATGTGATCTGAAACATGCCGTGACATTTTTTTGTGTCTATAAAACCGTGCCATTAAGGGTATACGGGAGTTAAAGTTAAATTTGTTTCTAAATGTAAAAGGACATCATTCTTTTTGGAACACACTAAAAACGCAACATTGACGCATAAAATGGAACATAGGGAGAACTGTTAAGCTACCAAACAAGTAAACATAAATATATGTCATCATGATGCGAGATGAAATAGGAAACTACCGTTAAATAGATTCAAGTACTTTTGGCAATATATAATTAGGAAGAAAATATAACCTGGCCAACTTCCACCATTGTGGTAACTCCAACTAGTGTTTTTAGGATCACATCCTGTTACGATTCTCCATTCATGACCTTCCATAGCAGGATAACAGATTTTCAGCGGCATCTCTCCAACTAGCTCTTGCCATCTTGATTCAATGAGATCCATTATGGCCGAAGCTTGCTCAGGTGTAGCTAAAGATGACAAGATTGCAATACAGTTACCCAAACAAAACCAACGGAAGTCCATGTGAGCAGGACTAACATTTCCTATGAAGTAACCACCACGACTTGGCATGAAATCGAAAACCCACTCTGGGAGAGAATCTGGCATCACATTAAACTTGTTTACTGCAGTATGAGAGTACTCTTCCGTTTTGTAACGATATATATCATTCAGTTGTTTTATGTCAAGCCAAAAGTAACTTCTCATGTGAAAGCTCAAAGCATGAAGGCGTTTAATTATTGCATCAGCACACTGTCTGCCTTCTTCGTCGTGTTTAAGGAGAAGCAAGGCACATCTTAAGGCCATAAAGAAAAGTGCTTGTATTTCAATAGGATAACCATAGACACCCTGGGAACAATATGAAACGAAGTACTTGTAACATGTGAGTAGTGGATATTTTAAAAGAAGTTGGACTGCAATAATAAAATGACACTGATAGTTCTATTTCATGATCAATTCATTGAACTGAGGAGAAGAGAATATGAGAAAGAGTACAAAATGAAAGACTTGAAAAAAGGAGAAACACGAAAAGAAAAGAAGTCTTCTTACAGAAGTAAAGTTAACATTTTTTAATCAAGAAGTTTAATTGTTTCATAGTTTAGCCAACTATAGGAGATTAAATTCGGACACGTCCGTAGCCTAAGCAGACAGTTAAATGGCAACTTAAAGGAATCAGTGAAGCCTCCTTGTTTGGCTTAAATTGCATGACCAATAATTAAGAGATTACAACGCCTTCATAGATGTATGAAATAAATCAGAACTGTCATTGCAACATGAGAACAACTACTTTTAGCAGAACACATTCCAACTATTTCTTAACTTTTAACAAAGGATGTGACTATCTCAGCAGAACTCCTGTTCAAAGCCTAACTTAGCCCAACTCAGAATCAGAATCATAGTCATTATGTAATAAGAAATAGAAAATCAAGCATGTAATAAGTTTGTGGGCTACCCAAATTTTGACAGATTATATAAATGCATTAGTTAAATTATACAATTCTAAAATTATAACAGTTGATAGATATCTATATCAAGAATAAGAAGAACTGAAAAATCACTGTCATCATGTAATAATATGTAGAGATTCAAGCATGTAATAAGTCTGCAGATTACTGACTACGAATTTTGACAGGTCCTATATAGGCGTTTGTTAAATAATGCAATTCAAAAGATAACAGATGACAGATATCAGAATGTGTTTGACATAAAGTATAAGGATCACATATAATAAACAAAATATAAGACAGGACCATAAGTCAGATCTAGTTAAAAAACAACAAAGAGTGGATAGTACATCAGACTGACCATTCTGCGATCAATCATAGAACATCCATCAGCACACAGCAGGGTTGGGAATGTATCAAAACCTTCGGAAAGACATAATTCAAGAATCAGCCTTATACCCCTTTGGCATTCTGGCATCTCAGCCAAAGAAGTGTCCCCTGTAGACTTTGTGTATGCACGGAGTAGTATAATCCACCAGAAGCCTGAATCAACAGGAGCAACTCTACCAATAGCACTTTCACCAAAATCTGCAGTTATAGTCTCATAGTTCCTAACAGGGTCATGAGATACTTTAAAACTTGCAGGCATAACTCCATCCCCCAACTTAAATTGGTCTATCTTCTTCTCCCGAGATTGGAGGCGCAAGGTTTTCAAAAGAAAGTTTTTTACTATTTCAGGTTCACCATTCATCAAGAATGCCAAAGCGCTAGGGACAAAATCTCTGACAAAAACCTGCCAAACTTTTAAGTCAGAATTGCAAATTGCATACAGAATTGTTGTCATATACATAGAGAAAGACAACTATGAGAGGATTTCAGTTGGACAGTTAAGAATGAAGAAGTAACATACACAGCAGAAAGCTGGTTTTACCATTGGAGAATATCTAGACTCTGGTTCTAGACTGCAGTTGCTATTCATTAATTTAACATTTGAATTCTGGTAAAATGTTAAATTACGATCATTACTTATTTAGGATCAGCTTCTGTGTCAGACTTTAATACATTCATATTGCTTGATAAAGGCCATCTCTTCCACGTGTGTGATTACACTGGGTAACTTTTTTTTAAAAGGCCATCTCTAAAACTTCCACTTTTTTCCCCCAGATCAGAATCTAAAACTTCCACATGTAGGCTATGGAGTAGCTTTTCTGATCATGTCGAATAAAAACTGGCAAAGGCAATCTTTCCTTATTCTTGTACAAGATCAGAAAGGATAAAAAAAAGGAACTGACAAAAATGAAAAATAGTTAACACTATCATGTCAGTTCATGCTTAAATTAATGTGAAACAGCTCTAGTTTGGTACTGCTTCACTTAAATTACTTGATGATGCAAGTAATATACATAAAGGACAAAGTCAGAAAAGGTTTCCAATGGGGGTTTAGCCACGTTGTACATAAACCTCCAAATGTATAGGTGCTTAAGTGGGATACAATGGAAGAAAGTTGTCTCAGACGATGTACAAACAATCAATTGGACTTAATCTAAGAACAGAGCACATTGGAAGCAAGGGATTCATATCAGTTATATGAAATAGTTGGCTTTAAGACTTACTAGTTGTTACATTTTCACTAAGTCTGATGTTTGCAAGGAGTTCTTTTAGTCTGACTAGAGTTGTAGATCTGCATACGGACAAGTATTCCATCTAGTGAAGTCCTAATATGCCTTAAAAACAAATGGACTGAGCTGAATGAAATAGGTATAGAGGATTTATATAATCGACCCCAACTAGTTTGGGATTGATGACTGGTTAATTGTCAAACTGATATGGGACTATAATTTTGGTTAATGATCATGTGAGATTCTAAAGCCACCTCACTTTGTGTTTCCTAGGCCAAATGATAAATCTCTAGCTCTACATAAGTTTGTATGTATACTATTTGGATTATTTTGTCAGACAAGACCAGCTCACATTCATTGACATAGCTGGGCCTGCATACTACACCCCCACTTCCTCTTATCAGTCAACCATAAACCAATCAATTGCACTGATAACTATAGTGTGGACATAACAATTCAACATTTTCTGTTTATTACATAAAGAAACATCTAGTACAACTTTTCAGAGGACATTCGTCAAAACAAGTTCCATTGAAGCACATAATCGACCTTCTTCACGGGATATTAAATTGCAACAAAAACATAAAGACAAACTTGTGTCAACCAAAGAACTAGAACAGTAAGTATTGTACCTGATCATAGTTAAGTTCCTCAGCAGAATTATCTATAGCAGCAATAGTCCCCACAGGTTGCTCTCGGAAGTTAACAATAGAACGCCTCAAAGCTTCCCATGCTTCGCCTATTATAGGATGCGGCTCAAATCCGAAGGCTGATCTCGGCGTGTTTATGCCAGACCACCTTCCTGGCGAATACACTCCCACCATATTGTCAAAAACACGAGAAGAGTTATCCGAATTTTTGTATACCTGGCGTGGGGGTGAATGAGTCATCGACATTTCGCTGAAAGATCTTTCATCGAACGACCTCTTCCTTTCTATATTAACCTGTCTAGGTCTTTCCAGCAATCTAGCCAAATCTTCCTCAATTTCGAACAAGGATGGAGAAGCTTCGACATGTCTTGCATTCCCATTTTGAGACACATCCACAGGGCTAGGCATCTTTCGATATTTCCAAAAGTCCTAGACAATAAGAAATCGAATCCAAAGATCTGCATATCACCAATGAAATAAGGAAACTTTTAAGACTTCTACGTAACAGGAGCTTAGTAAACTCAAAGTTATGTTTCTCTGACTCTTCAAATATGTCAGACAAGTGTGTGTCGGATCCTCCAAAAGTACTGCATTTTTTGGATGATCCAAAGGAGTAAGGCAATATTTTTGGAGAGTCCGACCAACATTGAACCAGAAATTACATAATAAAGAATACAATCAACTTGCAATGAAGAGTGCAATTAATGTCTCTTAAACTAGGAATACATTAAATTGAAATATACACCAGATCAGAAATCATCAAGAAGGTAATCAACATTCTGTGAATTTCTGCTACAGCCTACAAGCGATATTCCCTAGAGAACTTTAAGTCAACTTGAGCAAAATTAGAGCAAGTTCATTGTATTACATACTTTAATTAATTGGTCATAATCATTAACTTAATCAAACAATCTAAGTCAAACTACTGTCAGATCTTTTTTTTCCTTTTATCAATTTACTTTTTTTAATTTCTATTTCTTATTTTGATTAATAATACGGAGTCAATCCAGCAAAATCCCCAAACCAGCAGAGACAAATACCTAACTGAAAAATCTCAAATGCAGAAACCTTAATATCATCGAAACAAAAATGAACATAGATTGAACAAAAGAATAACCTAGGAGCTGGTAATAACAACCTCAAAGCTGTCGGCGGCGAACTTCAGTGAGATCTAAGGTTAATAAGAGCAAATGAAAAGACCTACAGTTTCCGAGAAGGCACCAACCATGAACTACCAGAAAGACTTTGGGGGGTCACAATGAACCTCTCTATATATGTTAGAAAGAACTGTGAAATAAAAAAACCGGGAAATGGAGGTCAAAAGACTAGTTGACTGTATATACCGGTAAGATATTGCGCTTGTGACGTTTGGGATGGTAACTGACACGTAAGATTGTCTGGGAATATCTGATTGGCAGTTCTGGGGAAATCTCCGACCAAAACTTTGTCCAAAAAATGGATTAGTTGTAAATAGTGATTAAGGAAAATTGTTGTTGTTGTGTTAACGATTATTACGATCTTAAGTATGATTAGTGATAACGATTATCCCCAGATCCTCGTGACCTAATAAGTAGTATATCCCCTAAATGTTTAACAAGCTCTTTTAATTAGTAATTTTTTCTTATAATCATGTTATTCGAGCAGTAAAAATATTTACTAACTCACACAATATTGATTCACCAAAATTTAAAATAATATTTATATTAAAAGTGAGATTTGAACCTGTTCAAAAAGGATGAAATTACTAATGTCAACAGAGTTAGAATATTTTTTTTTAAAACAGTATTTTTGTTAAACATTTATTGGAGAAATTAACTATGGGAATTTTGTAATTTAAAACATTCTTTATGTAGCTTCTAAGTTTGCTTACTTTATTTGAAATTTGTTGATAATTGATGTTTAATTCATGCATGTCAAAAGTTTTTTTTTTTTTTTTCACTTTATCAAAAGGTTAGATGTGTTAATCATTTTTTTTTTATCCTCGCATTCTTTTCGGAATGAATATAACCTTTTTCTTTTAATAAAATAATTGAGGTACTGTTTTGCAAGTTTATATTTCAATCTTAATCGCATAAAGAACTTTTGATGTATTACATTATCGGATATATAATTATTGATTTATTTATAAATATAAAAGTATGAATAATAATGTAAATAAGTAGCTATGATAAGTTAATAGTTAATCTTTTATTATTTTTTTTGTCTTTGTTTTTACTTTT
This sequence comes from Datura stramonium, assembly GCA_018107945.1. NCBI lineage: Eukaryota > Viridiplantae > Streptophyta > Magnoliopsida > Solanales > Solanaceae > Datura > Datura stramonium. The sequence continues at coordinate 110,669 of JACEIK010000369.1, read as the reverse complement.
CCATTTTATTTTATTTATTCATTGTGTGCTTATTTCCATGCTTTCTATTGATACGTACCAACTCCTTTTTTTCCATTTTTTTTTCTCATTCATCTTGCCTTGTTTTTAACGATAAGATCTACTTTAATTTTAGTCATTCTATGACTTCGATTTGCATGAAACGTCCCTCTTATAATATATGGTATGCAAAGGTAAATAATAAAATAATAAAATAAAACTCTTATGGAAATTAATTACACCAAGTTGATTTTCTTTATTATTTAATTAAGCGTCTAACTTTGGTGAAAACTAAAATTGATGTGAAAGCTGTCTTAATATCCTACGTGTAATTAGGTGTCATTTGGACGGCTATGGCGGATTCTTCCAACGTTGTGTTATTACATGAATATGAAAATTATGTTAAAACATTAATGTAAGTATAAATGTTGCTATATATATTTCAATTAATTAACCATGTTGAGAATACAAACTTAAAAATTTAGGAAAAAGGACTTTTGATACATAAATTAAACATATATATACGTAGGCAATTTAAAAATTGCTTGACATGCCCTCATATGAGATTGGTATTCATCTTTTGTCTTTGATTTTTATCTATGTTATAAAAATAGGCATGTTTGAGTTTACCTACAATAGATGATGGCATATTGTAAGTTCTCAAGATAAGCTACTACATTTGAGTGCGTAGAGAACTTGTGATGATCCGAAAGAATTTATGAGTAATTGTAACTGATTCAACATGCAGTTAGATCGAATATATCACAATACATATGTTTGTTGTCATGACTTGCATATGTTTGCATACTTTTTTATTTGTAGTTTGAAGATCATGACGATTCGGTAATGTTTGAGACTTTGAGTAATATATATAACATGACATAGGTATGTTGAATATAACATGAAGTTATATCTATATGTCATGATTTGCATTCCGCGATTTTAAAATGTATTTTTTCCTTTTGTAGCTCTGAAATCATAAAAGAGAAGTACTATCTCCGTCTATCTTTACTCACCTTGTATTGTCTTGGCACACCTCTTAAGAAATAATAAATAGAATGACAATGAATATAATAAATTCAATATTTTGGGAGATAATGGTACTTAATAGCAAGGGCTAATTTGAAACTAAGTGATAAATTATCTCTTGATGTTTTTAAGCCGTGAATAAGTAAAAATAGACATCAATTTTTAGTATAGTGGAGAAATAAAAATTGACGAAGGGAATATTATCAGTGAAATGAAATAAAATAAAGTAGAGAGGTATTATGAGTTGAAATAACATAGAGAAAAGGAAAGTACAAGAGAAAAAATGAAATTTAGTTTAAACGAAATATCATGAGTAGAAATGTTAAAATCGTGACTAGTAGATGCAACTTGTGAGTTATCCAGCATGATAGTTAGGTTAATATAGCACGAGATTGAACTGATTTATCATGATTTGCCTGACATAATTCATAAACACTTTTTTTCCCTTCTTATTTGTTTGTAGATTGGAAATCATGATGTATTTGATATAATTTGTGAGTGATATGAGTAATTTAACATGATAGCTAAATTAAATATGACATCAAGTTATATTGATTCCGTCCTGACTTACATTGTACAATGGCCAAAAAGGAATCAAGACCAGGCTCAGCCCAGGGGGGCTAGCCCACTCAGATTTTGAATTTGACGGGTCAGGTCGGGGCTGTCCCATTATTTTTGTTACACCCCATAGATTTCCGACACATAGATGGCCTATTCGCGTGTTGGTTAAGCGTATTTGAATGTCATACATGCTAGAAAAAGGCCCGGGGAAAGATCGGACAAGCGCCAAGTCGGTAGCATCGCAAGGCAAAAATGCGACTTATAAATCGCGTCAGGAATCACGACTTATAGGTCCCGATTATATATAAGCTTCTTCGTGACACGGTATATAAAGCTGACGATTTTTAATGATAAAACATTTGGAAATTTCAGTCGCGAGAAACGGGGAAGCACGCAAATATATATATAATCGTTTGATTATTGCCAAACGTAGTCCCTAAACTCAAATTAACCTCGGTACCTGAGGTATTTGAGGGGGCATTCACTGCGGATTTTTGTTTCGCGAAATACGGCGAACGAATCGTCGAACTACCGGACTAATGTAAGTAGAATTGCTCGAGCTAATGTCTATGTGCTTCTAGGTGTAAGTGAATACTTCTCCTTACGGACTTCGAAAAATGGCAAGTTTTTAAATAGTATTTCGATAAGCTAAGTTTGGTATAATAATATCAAAAGTAGCGTCGTCCTTGAATAACACATTGTATTTAGCGGCCCAATTGATATATATATGAATGCGGTTAGGAGAAATAGCAAAATCTTGTAGAGAGCCTCGTCCGACGGTCGGATAACTCGAGATTAAGGTATGTGAAGTTGTTCTTCGGCAAGTTAGTAAGTCCTTAGCTTGTGGTCATGGTAAACTCGGTAGTGAGTTCTCGGAGTTGAATGTTGAGGATTGAGTAAGTCTAGTAAGTCGATTTGCGTTGTAGTATCGTATTCCGGCCCAGAAGATAGAAAAGCAGCACCAAACGGCGAGTTAGCATTCTAGACTTAGTATAGCCTATTGTATGATAAGCAAGCATGTTGTAGAATAAAAAGCAATTTTGAGAATAAAGCTAGTAAAGTAAAACCGATTAGACGAGACAATATTATGGCTGGTACCCATTGAGGAACGGTTTGCCCAATGCAATTAGCCATTCGAGGAACGAGGCAGATATTGAAACTGCAGTGCAGCCATTCGAGGCGAGATAGTATCACAGCTCTGGTGTAAACAGTTAAATAGAGATTTCGTAATCGGTAAAGAATCGGTATAATCTTGAAAGAGATCGAGAATAAATCGGATTTCGGATAGCCTTTTACGGTTATACATCTTGCTATTTATATGTGTTATTTGCTTGTTGAGACTTGATGTGGCGTGAGGGCCGCAGTAGCGTCCTCGCCAGCCACCCAGGTTGGCTGTCGTGTCGCCCAACGGCGGAGTGGATTTTACGTCACTCCCGAGTGGCATCATAGTCCCAGCTTGGACGAAGATGGGATGAAGCTTTCATGGCGATCTGATCGGCATTACAGTGCGGCTCAGGTTTCGGATAGCCACGAGGAGAGTTCCGGGGAACCGGACCTTTATGCATTCTTTGTGCAGTACATACAGGTAATGCAGTGTAGCTCAGGTTTGGAATAGCTACGATGAGAGTTTGAACCGAACCCTATACGTACGTACACCACGAGAGTCCCTCGACTGGGAACATGATTATTTATATCGGAGGCATGGTCGGCGGAGACGGGGCGGTGAGAAGACTCAGTGAATGGATGAGTGGAGTGACTTATTTTTGGTGGTTTTGACCGGTGAGGTATTAGATTGTTTGCTTGCTAAGTGCCATCAAACATGGGGGTTGGTATTGGCTCACTTTTACTTGCTACTTGTATATCTATTTATGTGCTATATACTAAGGTGCCCAGGCAGGCCGGGGCGCGTCGCGTCACAGTGCGCCTGCGCCTTGCTCGATACGAGCTTGATCAGTTCATATCGAGGCAGTTATTTATCTCGCATATACGAGAATTTCTAGTTATGCTATCTATGTTCGGTTGTTTTGATTTGTATTTCGGTTGCTTTGCGCCCACCGGTACAGCGGTGCCCAACGCCCAGTGGGGCGCTGCATTCTTTCGCTGCCAGTGCTTTCATAGACGAGCGATCACCGTGATTCCGGCCGGTATAGAGTCTCGGCTCTTTGTCATCAGATCGATTTCCCGAGGTGTAGCTCTTCCTTTTGATGTACGGTATGGGTAGGTCGTGGCCCCACTGTCCGTCATTTCTATTATTACTCATAGAGGAAACTACCCAGTGTATGTTTTATCTCCACAATTCGGTTAATGGTCGTGTGGCCGTGCGGTTGTATAGTTGTTTTAGTATCTTGTTCTTATATTGGCCGTGAGAAGCGTGGCAACCGATAGTAGTGACACTGCCGTCACGCGATCTTACGATATTCTTGTGTTTAAGTTTCGAATGACTAGCTCGGCATGGTTATGCCAGCCCGAGACCACGGCTGTAGAAATTGTCGCACAGGGGCTCGCCCACGCCACGGTTTTAAAACGCGTACACAAGGGAGAGGTATCAACTATAAAGCACTCTTCGTTCTCACCACAGCCGTGTAGGATTTGGCACAAGAGCAAGCCGCCCACACTACGCCCCAGCTTGGGACTCGCGCCAGCGAGTTTTGCCCTTGTGGCAGAAGCCGGCTACGTACAGCTGTCGCGGCTGAGACCACCAGAAACATGAAATTGTCAAGCTTTGGGGGCTCGCCCCGCTCCACGGTTTTAAGCAGCGTGCGAGGAGAGGTATCAACACTTATAAAGCACTCTTCGTTCTCCTCCCCACACAGCCGTGTAGATTTTAAGACGAAGCTACATTACCAAGCTGTAACAACTTGAGACCACCAAACACATGAAATTGTCGGCTGAGGCTCGCCCCTTAGCGGTTTTAAAACGCGTCTGAGGAGAGGTATCGAAGCAACATAAAGCACTCTTCGTTCTCCTCACAGCCGTGTAGGATTTGCACAGCGAAGCCACTTCTACACTCGCCGCCAGGACTCGAGGCGCCTGTTTGAGTTTTGCCCGCCAGGCCGGCTTGCAGCTCACAGGCTCTGGCCCATGCTTGGCCGAGGCATGGCTGCAATGTCAGCTTTGAGTGCCGCCCACGCGTTTAAGCCGTGAGGGCGAGCCCCAAGCGGCGATTTACACAAGCGGTGGTGCAGAAACATTACAATGGTAGCTTTTGTCGGCTTGGCATGGGTTCACGATTATGAGTATGTTTTGGTCAATTTTTTATTACAGTGCAGTGTTATAAACCCCGGATAGTAGGAGAAGTTTGTGTTTGCTAGTTATATAGCCACAATTGTTTAGAAACACGAGATAGAGCTGAGAACGAGATGCGCCGGCGCGATTAGTCGAGGTCGCCCACAGGAGCCTTGGTGCCGATCCATACCCCGAGGCGGGCGTGACAATTTTGATGGACCATAAAATAATAAATCCAATCCATTCTTATGTGGGTTGTGATCGCGCGGAGCCTACCCACTTTTTAAAATATATTTTTAATTATAATTTAAAGATGCTAAATATAAATATTTACAAGATAATATTACATGGTGTTACTACTTGTGTCGAGTTCCAACTACTTATTAATCAAGTTCCAAATCTACCAACAAAATAATCCTAATAATAGTTATTAAGTCTAGGTTCAAGTAAAGATTTAATTGTGTGACTTCAATCTGGAAAATGATTTTATTAGACATAAAGTTCTGTAAAACTGAATAACTTTTGACATGATAACGTTCAAACCAAATAGAAATATTAACAAACTAAACAATTAATGAGTAACAATACAACTAGATAAATAGAGATATTAATTTTCTTCTGTTCCAGTAGATCATAATAAAACTATGACAATATCCACCTATTAAGATGATGGTTTGAGTACAGTTTAAGTTTGAAGTCCTTTGATTATTTTTTTAGTAATATTTTATTTTGTGATTAATTTTTTATTTGACTATTTCAACCCACTTTACTCAAGTCTCACAGGTGAACAGACTCATTGGGATATCTTAAATGAGTTTTAAAAATTACAATTCAACCCTATTAAATTACGGGTTAATACTTAATAGGGTTATGAATTGTAATGCTGCGTTTCATAAAGAAAGCATAAGGACTGCTGTATTTGACCGTTGAGCAAATTTTCGAACTCAACGGTCCTACGCTCCATTGCGCTCTCTCTCTCTCTCTGAAACTCAAAAGAACCTCACAAATCTTTCTCCTTCAAACTCTAAATATCTCTTCAATCTGCAATGGCGAAGCCCAAAAAAGCAAAAAATTCATCGGATAGAGAGAAATGGAACAAGGTGTTCAACGCTTTAGTTCACATGTTGACATCACAACAGACGCAGCTTGAATCCCTTGCAAAAGAGAGAATGATACTTGAAGATCGGATAAAGTTACAGCATGATCGATGGGTATCTGATATTAATAGCTTTCAAGAACAAATTTATGAGGTTATTTACTTTTCGTCTGGAATTTGCATTTTACTTTTTTTAGGGTTTTGATTGCTTGGAATTTTAGGGCTTTTTGATAAATTTGGGTTTTTTGGAAAATTGTGTGTTTGCAGATGAAGAAAGATTTTACAGTTCAAGAGATGGAGCGCATGCTTGAGGTTGCGAAATCGGAGTTCGTTGTTGGTTTGAAGCAACGAGATGTTGTCATGTTCAAAAGGAAGTTTGGTGAGTTAATTTGAAAGAAAAAGAAAAATCTTTCTTGCCCTAAGCTTTGTTTGGTTACTTTGAATTAGAGGATATGATGGAAATTTGATCAAACTGTGGACCCTTTTTTTCCTTGCTGTTTATTTCCTGGCGCACTTAGTTTAAAATTAGGTAGGAAGTAGAGTTCTTATTGCTATGCAGAGTTCAAAGATGACAACTTTCACTTTAAAGTTGCCTTCTTTTTGTTTACCTAATAACAATGATGCAATTTCGTGATTACTGCCTTTGATAACTTTCATTAGCCTTATTTTGCCTCTATTTTGTGCTGGGGTTTAACCACATATTACAGTGTCACTGCCTAAACTATGGTGCTGTTTAAGATAATCAATTTGATTGTGGAGCTTGAACATGCAATTTCTTCTTATTCACTATGATTTTTATTATTCGGTCTATTGTCATTTCTTCACCTAATACTATCGGTCGTCTAACAGCCCTTCTCATGAACTCCCTTCGTGACTACTGTTGCTTGTTAAAAAGATAAACAGTTAAACCTTTTGATGGCAAGATCTCGAGGTCTTAGCTATGTTCTGAGGGTGATTTTATCCTTTCCCGATATGATATAAAATATTTTGTTTAAGTACATGGAGTTTAGATGTTACTTTGACTTGTATAGTATATTAGTGGTAGTAGAAAAGAATATTGAAGTAAAATTTTTTGATAGAAATTATAGCACCAAAGTCTAGAATTTGAATAGTTATAAATTTGAACTATTGAAAGTTGTATAAAATGATATTATTTTCTTTTGATAACCGAGAATCCACGAGGGCTAGTGGCGCATGTGTCATATAAATTGAAATGGAATAGAAACAGTTATGTGTCAGGGATAGCAGCGGACGTATCATATGAATTGAAATGGAGTAGAAACAGTTACGCGACAGGGCTTCTGTTAATTCACCTTATTTCTCATCAAATAGTTAAACTCTCTGAATAAACTTTTTACGAACCCAACACTGAATAAAGTTGTTAAAATGATATTATTTTCTTTTGATAACTTAGAAATCCCCAAGCACACGTGTCATATAAATGGAAATGGAATGGAAACATTTATGTGTCAGGAATCAGGATTAGTGGCGCATATTTCATATAAATTGGAACGGAATAGAAACAGCTATGTGTCAGGGCTTCTGTTAATTCACCTATTTCCAGTTAGATAAGTTAAATTCTTTCAATACACTTTTACGAACCCAACACTGAAATAAAGTACGTCGGAGCACTTCATTCAATTTGCAGAAGTCTATAAAGGTTAAAGGTCCCCTAGAAAACAGAATGGCATACAATCCCCTGATTATTTGCTAACTTTCTCCTTCTACAAACCATGGCTTTAAGTCTTTAACCCAAACGAGATAGAGAAGGCAAAAGAGTCCAGGAGGACAGAGAAGCTATGGTCTTTTATGGTGTTCATCCATGCTTTTTTTCCCGTCACGTGAAGGAGGGACGGATGAAGGAGACAAAAATAATGGAAGAGACCTCAGTTGGGGGTTTGACATGAGTGGTTGAACTTTCAATGCGAGACTGGAAAAAGGGCATGTTACTTCTTTTCTTACCTCTAGCTGACTCACTTTCACTTTTACACATTTCAACTCTTGTTCTAAATATTTCTCTTTGCATTTCATCTCAGGGCACACTAAACTTTCTTCTTATGTATCGTCAAGCTTGTCAAAGTGGATCATTTAAATTAGCAAGAATGGAGTTTCTGCGTGTCAATCAAAAAATTATGCAACCACATATCAAATACACACACAAACACACTTCTTTGTGTATATAGTTCTCAGTTGAGTTCTGATTTAACTTCTAATGACCCTGAAGCGGTCTTCTTTTTAATGGGTTTTTACAAGACCAATGAAGCCAAAAGCAAGCAAGAAAAAATGATAACTTTCTTTCTTTCCTCTTTTTTTTTTTGTGCAATATAGGCTATTTTAGATGGTTTTATTCTTGAAAAATGTCGCCCCATCCCCAGGGTATCAGTAGCCTTAACTGTTCCAGGGTATACATATCTTTTAAGTTGTATCATCCCAGCATTCAATTTGGTAACTTACTTTTCACCTAAAAAGTGCAGAAGATGCAGATAGTGAACTGGCTGACTTCAGAGAATGGTTTGACTACCTCTCTCATAAATGCTCTGAGCCAAATGTATGTTGTTTCAATTGCTTTTTCTTTTATGAATTTTGTTTGTCATTTCTTTTCTGAGTTTTTAGTTATTATTTGGCCTAGTAATTGTTTAAAAACTAGAAGATAAGTCGTATGAATATTCATTTGATCCACAGGATGTACCAGGGGTTGCTACAAATGAAAAGGCAGAAACAAAAAAAAAGGCTTGGGAAGATGAGGTGAGAAGGCTTAAAACGGAAAATGAGAAGCTTACTTCAGAGAAAAACTCTGAGATTTCTGCCCTCTTGGCAGAAAAGAATTTTATTTGGAACCAGTTTAACAAACTGGAGCATGACATGACTGAGCAATTGAGGAGAAAATGTACTGAACTTGAGCATGCAAATGGGAAAATACAGGCATTTACGAGGAACATTGAGGAACTACGATCGTCCAACACTAATAAGGATAATACAATTGCGACGTTAAGAAGTCAAATGGCCCAATTGGAATCTGACTCAGTCGCAAAGAGTGAAGAGATATCCAAACTTTCCACTGAACTAGCGTTGCTAAAGAAGTCCGGAAGTGACTCTGTCACTCCCGTGCTGCGTCGCTCCACAGCTGGATCAGGACCTTCGAAGCTGGGAGGCACATCCCGCGGAAGGGATCAGAGGAACGTAACTTTCAAAGAAGAAAAACAATCTTCACAAGCCTTTGAAAAGGTAACCTCGTCTTACTTTAGAAGAAACTATTCTGCAACCGCCCATTTCCTGTTACATAATTTGTCCATGTTAATGTTGTTCTTCTTTGAGGTATCTCAGCTAATGGTGAAGTGTGTCATTGTCTTGGATTCAAGAAACTGGCCCTCTTTTACCTGATGATGTAGAATAGATTATTCTTGTAATGCAGATAGATTTTTTCTTGTGTGGATCTGACCTGGTAAAAGCAATCTTCTCACTTTGTAAAGGAAAAATGAAATAACTGAGAAGTCGTTGAAATTAGCATTGCCTACTTTGCCGTTTGGTATCCTGGACATCTTTACATCTTTCTCTATCTTGATTTTTGCAGAATTTTCCTTTATAAAAAATGACTTGATTTGGCATGCGCTAGTATGTTCTTCTATGCCTGATGTAAACAGCTCTAAATTCAAGAAGCAACCAGGATATTGCTTTGTTTTGTAAAAGACGAGTTCTCTATTCTGCAGATAACAAGCTAGCATGCCCATATAACTTGGACATTGCTGTGTCCTCTTTCTTATCTTAACTGTGGGCCTAGGTCTCCGTCCATCAAAGATATTATGTGACATTTATTGAATGCATTGTGCACGCGATTAGAATACAATCTTGGTGCTAGATTAGTCAGTGAATTGAATTAAAATGTTTAAATATAGGGCGCTGACATCAATAAAGGTTTATGTATCTTCACGATTGTTTGATCTCATTTCAGTAGCATTTCAGTATGTCAGAGAAATATGCTATGGCATATGTTATGTTGCTCGAATCCTTCAAAAATGCCGCCAGACATGTGTTTGATCCTCCAAAAGTTATTCATTTTGGAGAACCCGACACGAGTATAGTGACATTTTTGGTAGATCCGAGTAACATAGGTCTTATGTTATATAAGCTGATAGATGGTTGGTTTTTGTAGGGACAGAGAAGTTCAAAACGAAAAGCTGGTGATAGTATCTTGGGTGCTCCAAATCTGTTCACGTCCTCATTTAAGGTACCTAAATTAAAAATTTCATCTCCCTGTGTGACATGACCTCGTCGCCAGAACTTCAGCCTGTATCTATATTAGATGATAGATTTTTTCGGTACATATGTTCGTTGATTGGAACCTTGGTCATATGTATTGACCCTTGTATTATTATTCCCCTTTTGGTTCTTCAAGTTATGTAACAGTAAATTGTAATCAGTACTAGATGTCGATGTTGTATACTATAGATGTCCATGTAACAAATTAGCTCGAGACAAGTAGTTTCAGTTGCAAGATTTCATACCTGGAGACCCAACTAATCAGTAAATTAGGATCAATTATTTGATTTGTGCAGTTTCTGGTTTTTTAAATCTCCTGTTGCTGCACCATCAAAGTGGAAATTGTTTCTTCTCAATCTCCCAGCCTCTCCTCTCTGTCATCACTGATAAGTAGTGAATTTGTCTGTGGTTTGTGCGGTCCTTTATTTTGAGGCGAGGTTTTATTAGAAACGGTCTCTTTTACGAGACAGGGTAAGGTTTGCGTATATTCTGCCTCTCCACACTTGTGGGATTACACCGACTATATTGTTGTTTTTGTTGAGACAAAAGAGATATAGTTTCCATTGCATGCCCTTATGATTATGTAAAAATAAAAATGCCCATAAACTATGCAATACATTCGTAAAAATTCATGTAATATTACACTCCGATTAACGGTCCATACATTAATAATCTCCGCAATTTACACAGCAAACCCTAATACCTCTAAAAATTATATCTAAAGAAATGAGAAACGGTTCTACCCCCAATCATCTAGCTTAACACGCTAATAACCATACTAATCCTAATCGTGTAGAGTAGAACTATAGCAGGTTCAACCCAGTACTTTTGAGACACAGAAAAAAAAACTATATGAAAATTACTTTGTTGCTCATCGATTGGAAATCCTGGATTCACCTCTGCGGCTGTATTAGTAACATTTATTTCAAAGTATGCGGAACCAACTAGATTGAAATGACTGTTGATAATGAACCATGACCAAAAGCAGCACCAAAAGCAAAGCAATTCCCCAAGGAGAGCCTCCTTCTTGACTAGCCAAATGGTACACAACTGGCCTTGTAACTCCATAAGGATAAAACCATCTGTTACTATCAATCATTATGTAGACCAAAAGTATGATAATAAAAGGCAACAAGAAAGACAAGAGCTTCATACTGGCTTTGGATTTTTCTACTGTTGCTTTGTATTCTGAATAAGTATTCATAGACATCAAGAAAATCACCAGGCCAAATAAAACTATCAAGGCCAAAGGAGGTGCTGATATTGACTCTAGAGTTTGGTCTCTCCAACTAACTCCTCTCCTTTCTCCTATGAACCAACCCATGATCTCAATATTTGAAATAAGAATTATCTCTTCTTCTTCCTCTTCTTCTTCTCTTTCTATCTTCTCTCAAGGTTTGGTTTCCTTGGTTTTTTGTTGAAAGACTCTATGGAGCAAAGAGGAATATGTGATCCTATATATAGAGAGTATATATATATAGAGAGAGAGAAAGAAAGGTGTCATCCACCTTGTGGTCAGATATAGATGGAGCTTGTAGTTGATATTTCTGTATGAATATGACTATTAATTATCTGATATCAGTGATAGCGAGAGGTAGCAGGTATCACGTGAAATTAAACGAGGGAAGCATAAATTAATCCGGATAACATAATTATAAAAGGTCTGTGTATATTCTACTGTCTCTAGATTTTATTTATGCGATTATACTGTGTATGTTATTGTTGCCGTCTTCTTAAAGAATATTAATTAATTAATTGAACTCATTGTTTTCGATCGAAGACAAGAAAAATAGGCACATATGTGAAAGATTACCAAATATAAACTAAAATTTGAAGGGACCTATAAATTAAATCCGTTAAATTTAAATTTTAGATTCGCCGTTGGTGTGGTCATAAGTCTATTATGGTATAAATTCTGGCTTTTTGGATTCCAATTGAAAACCGTCCTTTCTTTTGAATAGCTGCACTTTGAGAAAAGGGGATTGATTCGAAGATGATAGTAAGCAAATGGGTAGAAAAACAAAAAGCAAAGGATATATTCTTTTTTGATCATTGTGTAAAGTTGAAAAGAGTTTCAGTGTAATTTATGTCTTACAACTAAGACATTGGTCCATTTCCATTTGTTGAAGTACTTAATTACTTGCCCATGAAGGTTTTTTTTTATTTTAAAGAGTATTAAGAAGCGG
>JACEIK010000369.1:72869-86342 GCA_018107945.1 Datura stramonium | reverse complement strand
AACGTGGCTCCACCCCAGCTAATAGTTTCATATGGACTTGATTTTTCTTCCTTACGGTGATAAGAGTTGACATACACACCCCCTTCTAACATGTTAAGTTAGCTCTTTCCATTATGTTATACCAAATAGACCAATGCAAGGTTTTAAGAAGTTAGAAATTTTGAACATCTTTTGAAAACTGCAGTGTCTCTAAAATAGTTTTCTTCGATAAGAAATACTCTCTCTAGAATAGTTGTTAGTCAACAGTAATATTGTCTTAAAATTTCTTTATTTTATTTGTTCGACTATCGTTATGCCTGATAACTACCCACTCAAGATTCAAACGCTTCAAGAAGAACTTTGAATGTTGGAGGGAGGTGAAACAAAAGTAGCACAAACTACAACGTGAAAGACAGAACTATAGCTCAAATTAGCGATAACACGTGCAGCTTAAACATGGCTATAGTTTTAAAAGCTAGCTTGCACTTAGTTCATAGAGACTTGATGTAAAAGCTATTTTTATTGTACCAATCCAAGAATTGTCTCAAATACAAGTACAGAAAAGTCAGCTACTAATACAATAAAAATCACCCTGGTTTGTAGTTCTCATAAACCCATAATAAATGCAAAGAGAACAGGTTTTCCTCGAGTAAAATGCAAAGTTCTAAATTACAAGAACCATTTGGATACAAAGTGATATTCAACGGAAACAACCACATTATACTGTAATTACCATACCAGCAACATGTTCTGGAAGATAGTGGAGGATAGAGAAAAAGGCAAACATGTAATGCTGGCATAATTTCAAGATATGCATCTAATGTGTAACACTATAGTATTTAGATCACTTCATATGAAGCTCCACTACAAGAATTTAGATCCAAACACCAGTTTATTACATTCGTTTTCCAGATAAGAGTTTAACCTATAATACTAAATCATTATCCAAACAATTCATGAAAAAAATGCAATCAAATCGAATGGTCTGTACTTCAAAAAAATCTTACCAACAAATTAGGAAAAAGATTAAGAGCATCAATAGAAGAAAAATCTTCAATTTTGTTCCCTCCTGTAAATGCAACAAGTAACTTACCAGTTAAATCTCAATAATATCCAGGATTAATGTTAGTTCTAGAAAGAGTTGCAGTATTACCCACAAGAAGGCAACGAAGATTCTGGAAAGGCCTAAGGCTTTCCCCAAGAAGTTCATCACTGTTGGGTGGTTCAGATAATGAATTATGATCAGGGTACCAGATATGATTGATACAGTTGTTATTCAAAAAGAGCTGTTCCAATCTGAATGTAAGACGGCAAATTAAAATCTTTACGACATTCAACATAATAGTAATGTGTTTGACGAGGACATTAGTTTGCATCACCTTTTTAGCTGTGACAACTTCAAGATTTCATCCCAGGCAGCTATAAAGCTATTCTCCAAATTGAGAAGACGAAGAGAATCAAATCCATGAACAATATCCGAAGATAATGGCTGGAAAGGAAAAAAAAACTCTTTAAGCAAATCAGTGACTAATTATAGATCATATTTGTTATAACCATGGTGTGTGGGCAGCTTGCGTGCAGCTAGGCTAATTCCACAAGGTACCTGCTACCTCCCACCAACACAGGTACGGGGTAACTCTATCCACCAAGCCTTGGACAGATGAAAAAAAATACCAAGTGTTTTTGCCTCCACTCCAGTGGGATTTGAACCTGAGACCTCATGGTTCTCAATGCACTTTATTAACCACTAGGCCTCTATCTAATTTACAATATATGAAGAGATTCATCATGGTACTTCATATGGAAAGATCATTTAGTACTTTCTAGATTATAGACTTGAGAGTAGTAGAATAGTAATTGTTCTTGATGACAGTTATTAGGAAATGAAGTATGATATTGATCGGCACTTTACTTAGAGGATAGAGCTAGTAGGAACTTTCAAACAGTATATATGCCTTTCATCTGAAAGTTTAAAAATTTTGCTCTGGTAATTCTGGAACCAACACTTGTCTAGACATTGTCTTTTAAATTGCTTTCGACCCGGTTAAACGTTCTCCATCCTAACGACTGAATGCAGTAGCAAACTTCAGTGCCCCAATTTTCACGTGGCAAACAAAACTAAGTAATTACTTGTTATTACCATGCAGAATCTCATAAAAACCTGAGCAGTCAATACAAGAGTCGAGACATATGGATTTTCCTGTTCAACTATAAGAAATGACATAACAAACATAAATTTGGCATTCTATCTGGAGTATTTGGTTGTGTACTATCTGTAACACACCGTGTTTTTGGGTTAGGTTTGAACTCATTAAATGTTTGTCGTTAATCCCAAATGGTATAATGAGTGTGTTACATTAACAACAAATGGTTCTTTGAAATCGATTTTTGAGGTGTCAAGGTTTCCCTAAGGCCAAGGCAAGTTGAAGAAATGGATTTTAGCGTAAATGGCATTCTCTTATCACAAGTCTTGTGATTATGATACACATAGAAATGAACATCTTTGAGCAAGTAATCCCTAGTTGAATGATTCCCGATCAAGTGCAAGAAAAATCAAAAGCTCAAAGTGAGTTTGCACAAGGACTCCATCCAAGTGTCTATAATCCTTAATTGGTCGGGAATTTGGGAAAACTTTGTGCATGAAGTTGTAGCCCTTTGAAATAGCTTTCCAACCATATAAAGATCAGGTCAATCTGAATTGTGAGAAAAATATTATGTACGATTTACTAAAAACTGTCCAAGCGTGATGACTGTATATCTGATATATGAGTCATATATCGGACCGCAAATGGGATGCCAAAAATCGTAGCCCAGAATTGAGTGCTCAACTTGCAAGGCCACATACGGCTTTATATGATATACAGGCTGTATGTAGAACTATATCAGGCGTATATCAGGTGTATATCAGTCGACATATGGTATATCAAGTGTATATCACCATATACCAGGTGTATATCTATTGTTTTTAAGCCTCCTGAGTTGACATACAGCCGACGTACAGATCGTCTGTCAAATTTGCGACCCGTATAAAGTGGCCGCAGGTCGGAAATCTGCAGAAAATCTATATATACGTTTCACTTCGTTTTTGGCGGACTTTTGTGAGAGAGAACATCTTAGAACTTCCTCTAGTTCTAAATCATCTAAGGTGAGTTCCTACTCAATCCCCGTGATTATTACATCAAATTAACAAGGGTTAGCACTAGAAACATCGTTCTAATTCATAGAATTCAAAAGCGCCTGAAAGAAAATTTTGGGGAATTTTCACGAGGTAAGTCCCTTGATTAATTAATGTGATTAGAGGGTCAATTGGAATTTGTGCAGCCTATTGAAAGGCGTTATTAACAAATAAGTGATTATTGAATTCGTCATAAACATAATTTTTTCCCTAAAAACCCTAGTTTTTCAAAAAGGGTGGGAATTCATGAAAATTAATCAAAGTTCTAAACTTTATTATCGAAATTGATTAAAGTCATTATTGAACGTAGTTTAACACGTTTAGAGCATTTTTAGCGGAATTTGAAGTATGTCTTTTTTTTTAACATACTTTTGACTACAAAGAGATTTTGAATAGGCCTTTATGCACGTGCAGGACAAGCCCAAATCGAGTCTTCATATTTTGACTTGGTATGTGTATGAAAACGAGTTTGGCCTATGAAAGAGGTCTATTGAATTGCATCTAAAGTAATGACTTTCAACATGCTTTTGTTCTATGCATGAGCTATTGATTTGAAACATTATTTAATGGCTTTAAACAGGGTTTCTATTTTTGAGTAACGATTTGATATACCTCTTTGAAACATTATTTAATGGCTTTAAACAGGGTTTCTATTTTTGAGTAACGATTTGATATACCTCTATTAATGAGATAATGATTTTGAAAGATTTTCAACTAATATGTCATGATTGCTACTATTTGTGTTTGGGCTTGTATGTGCAAGCTGTGTTTATCCGGAAGACAAATAGTCGTTATGGATCCTAACGAGACGATGTGTCAATCCAGAGGACGATTAACCTCCGAATAGTTTGCAGCCTCGGTGCATCGCTTTTAAGCAACAGGATCCTATTTATGGCTCTCCTGTAATACCCCAAAAATCTCTAAGACTAGACCCAAAACTAGTGAGTTGAGATATTTCAATGCCCCGAATTTTCGGGCTAAATTTGGAACCGTTCTGGGTATATGGATAGGTCCAAGCCCAATGAATTCTATGGATACTAGGTATTAATATCAATCCTCAAGTGTGAGAAGTGCAATGAATACAAATTAAGGTCATAAGGAACTTCTAGCACAACGTTGAGTTGAGAGTCTTCTTACCGATTGAGTTTTCGTACAAGTTCTAGCAAGGGTCAACTTCTAACGACTATAGATCCGATTTTACAAAGTGTTTTTGGGTGATTCAATAAATCAAATTGAAGCCCTTTGAGTCTTCTTTCCAACACATCTGATCTTGCATCAATTGGAGTTCAGAGTAAAAAGTTATGAGCAATTTAGCGAAACTGCTCCAGATAACAGAATGATTCGTCAAGTGACTCGTTAAGTCACCTAACGACTCGTTAAGTGGCCAAAATTGCTGGAAAACTTCAGTTTCAGAGGGGACTTCACGACTGGTTAAGTGACCCGTTAAGTCACCTCACGACTCGTTAAGTGACTTGTTAAGTGGCAAAATTTGGTGGAAATCCCAGCAGACTTCACGGATTGGAATCACGACTTGTCCAGTACCTCACGAGTCGTGATGTCCCTCGTGAGGACTGGCAGGATGCTTTTTCCTGCGAAATTTCAAGGGTGTTTTCGTAAAATCCTAAGCTTCTAACTCCTAAGTGACGTCGTTTTGGATATCAGATGGGACGAATTTAAGGGTCCTTCCTAGCCTAATCCTTCATTCCACCCAAAACCTCCCATAAGCCCTTCTTCCTCTTCTCTCCCAAGGTTCAAGATCACCTAGGGTTTTCTTCAAGGGCTTCACGATCCAAGTTCTAGTGGGGGATTTCTTCAAGCCAGGTATGTGGGACTTCAACAAGGATTTCCTCTCATCCTTGTGTCCCAAATTTTATGTTAAAAACCTAATATTCCTTGATTTCTAGAAAAGCATGCCTTAGGGTTTCAATTTATGCATGAATTCTCACATGTTCTCTATGGGTTTCAAGACTCTCATGATGTGTAGCTATGTATGTTTATGAAAAGGCTCCCAAATTCATGATTTATGTATATGATATGATAGTAGCATGATCTTCTAGAATTTCACCATGAATTAGCCTTATTTTGAGATATGGCCCCTACGAAATATTTACATGATTTTATAATGAATTCGATCGATGTATATGTCTAAAGTATGGTTGAACCATGAGTTTCCTAAATCTAGAACATATGATTTTTGTATATATGTTAAAGCATGATTAGAACCTACGGGCTTCCGTGAATATGAAACGCATGAATTATACTATGTTGTGGGCCTATAATGTTATGAATTTCGATGACAAGGAAAGATCATGATTCTTCAGACTTTCAGGCCTCTTGATAGTAGAAAGTAGCCTTGATCAGATTCTAATGAATTCAATATGTTATGATTAGTTGAACACTCAGGTCTCTGATTAGCTGAAGTAGCCTTAGACTAGACAAATGATATCAGTTCTGTGTTTTTCCTTAGCCTAGTCGGGGATTCTCAATAGCAGATTTCCCTTAGTTCAGTCAGGGATTCTCAATAGCAGAGAACGTTTCCCTTAGTTCAATCAAGGATTCTCAATAGCGGAGAATGTTTCCCTTAGTTCAGTCAGGGTTTCTCAATAGCAGAGAATGTTTCCCTTAGTTCAATCAGGGATACTCACTAGTAGAGAATGTTTCCCTTAGCTCAGTCAGGGATTCTCAATAGCAGAGAACGTTTCCCTTAGTTCAGTCAAGGATTCTCAATAGTAGAGAACGTCTCCCTTAGTTTACTATTTCAGTTTTAACTCAGCTCCATATAGTCTCAGACTTCAGTTCAAATCAGTCCTGGCAGAATTTAGTCTCAGTTGTCAGCAGTTAATCAGTACAGTGTATGATATCAGTTACAACTTTAGTTCTCAGTACATGTACATGACCCTTATGCATCAGTTTGATTATACTTCATTAAATGTTTTCAAATAAAAGCATCATGTCGATATTTATATATATATATCTCAGACAGGGTTATTGTATTTCAGTTCAGTTATATGTTCAGTGACGTACTCAGTTTACTTCCTCCCAGTATACTTGCATGCTTTAGTTCCTTTACGTTTTCCGCATACTCGGTACATTCCAAGTACTGACCGCATACTTTATATGCTATATCGCTTTATGATATAGATCCAGGTTTCTAGACTCAGTCCCGCGGTTAGACACGCTCTATTTCCATCTCAACTAACTATGGTGAGTCCTCATCTCCCGAGGACAAGATCTATGTTTTTCCTATTTCAGTTATACTTCAGTTTTCAGACTTTAGAAGTTAGCTGGGGACTTGTCCCAGCAGCTCATCAGTGTAGTAGAGGTTTTCAGACATGTTTAGATAGATTCAACTTATGATTCAGAGTTTTAATAGACTATGATCTTATGGGTTTTGATTAGACTCTTTCAGTTAGCTTCCACTCAGTTATGATTCTGTTAGCTGTTATCTTGCTAGTGTTATGCTATGATTATGTCATGGATCGACTTGGAGCCTCTCGGGGTTCTTTGTCCCATGTCTCGATCCGGGCCTGTGTTCGGGTCGTGACATCTCCCATCTTTGGTTTGCCACTGAGCTGATATGATTGATTTGATTTGCCCCTCAGTTGGCATGTGTTTACTTTCGGGTTTGCCCTCTGTCGGCGTAATGAGATTGCACTGATTTTGACCTTGAACGGTCTGATATGAATTGTGAAACATAATGAACTAGAAGTGACTATTTCTTCATTGATGATCCTTCCTTAGTTTCATAATTTGAATTATTTCATTATAATTGTTTTATATTAATTATCATTATTATTTATGATTATTTTGTTTATATGAACTCTTGCCCCAAGACATTCACTGAGTACCTAATAATTAGGCATGCCATCATTGTTTTTGGTGGTGTGTTAGATAACGAGGAGTGGTTTCTAACTTTACGAGACGCCTAGGAGGGACTTGCTATTCATAGACTTTTGCTGAGCCCACATTCTTACTCGTGAGTATCATTAGCTATTTTACTTGCTTTATTAAATTTTCGAGTTGTATCTCGAGTTAGTTATTCTTCTCATAGAGGCTCCACAGATAGATAATGTGTCAAGGGTACTACTTGAGCCATTACTTGGCTTATTGAGGCACATTGCTATATTTAGCAGCTAAACAAATATTTACATTATTTATATTATTCTTTATTTCATATAACTAATTGTCTTAATTTATATATGCATAATTAGTTAAATAATAATGATGCAGCAACTACATGAACTGTCATATTTATAAGGTGCTTCCAATGCGGTTTATCAACATCGGATGTTTGTTGCGCCAGGGTCGAGTTTGGGGCGTGACAGTATCCCACGATCATCTTGTGACCATCGGTAAGAGCACCTCCCCAAAATCCTCTAATGGTGAGTAGTCATCCTCTATCTCACATATGATCCATTCCCTCGTAGGAAAATGATGATGATCTAGGTACAAAAGCAAAGATTGAAGTCACAATGAAGTTTCTGCTAGATAACAGATGAATCACCGTGCAAACTCATGGGCTTCAAATCACAACTTTCTTTTTAGTAGTTCCTTTAGTTTTTGCAACAGCTTCTCTAGCATGCTTAAGCATATATCAGTGAAATTTGAAGGATTTTTACTGGATAGAGTTAACACTTGTTTGTTTTGTTATGTGACAAGTTTCCCTGCCTAAGAGGGAGAGACATCACAAAAAGACACAAAAAATGAAAAGATAATGACACAAGACAGCTATTTATCTTCAGTAAGGAAGAACTAATAAAATTTGTGGTAATAACATCAGAAATTTGAGATTCAACTGCCAATAACTCTAATAAGGGAAAACACACCGTTATTCCTCTCAGTTTGTTTCCCATCAGATGGAGCTCTTCAACAAGAGGCAGAGAGTCTTTAAGCATTTCGACCTGTCAAATCAAATACCTCTTACTCAATAAACGATTAAGTTAAATGGAAGAAGATGGCAATAAGCTGCTCTCACCAGTTTCCAGCATATACCAGTGTGGTTCAGAACAACAACTTTGATGTGATTTAGCAGGGGCATCCCACTTATATCGTGAGACATTATGTTGTATGATAAGTTTAGAGTTACAAGAGCTGGTAACTCTTTACAGATTGCAGCAATTTCCTGCGAAGATATGCTTGCTCAGCTAAACAGTATTTTTTTAATAGACAGAGCAAAAGCACTGGTACCACAGTTCTGCATACGACAATGCACAAAAAAGAATGAACACAAAGAGTCCTGCAATTAATGATATGAGTACTCTTTTCAACTTTGATTCTCTACATTCTACAATCCAACTAAATATTATGATCAAAATTTGGACTCAAATGCTTTCTCGAGACAAAGTCAGAATTGACCCTTTTAGAGTTGAAAATCCAATACATCTAATAAAATAAACTCTGAGTTGAAAGGTGTTATGGTAAAGGAAATCAGCACGAACACAACTTCCCCTTCTCTTTCCATTTTGATATCTAAACTTCAACCCAGTTCACATGACAAGTTTTCAGTCTAATGTTCAAGACATTTACAATCCAACAGATCTTTGAAACTAATATTCAGCTTTCAGATGCAATTAACCATTTCAGATTTAAACTATGAACTGTTGTTTTCCTAGTAGCTAGTTCACCTTTTTTACTACTTATAAGTTTGTCTTCTATGAAGAGCATGTCATCTGGTCAAATTAACTTCTTAATCTATGCCCAAATCAAACTATATCACCACAAAATTGGACACAGTAAAAATCATCACATCGCATAAGCAGTCAAGGTAGAGAGTGCATCAGAAAAGGATCTGGTTACAATCTACAATATGCTAGAATTACATAACCAAACAGAATAGGATCCAATTTCACTTAGAGAAGCAATGTATTACCCTCCAATCAGAAAGCAGGTTTCCAGTCAAATCAAGCTCCTTTAATACTGCAACAAAGGCGTGTAAATTTCAGGAAAAAGACTGATTCCTGTTAGAAAGCTCACAGCGCTGAATCATGGATCTGAACCAACTAATATGTAAATAAATGTTAGTAGATAGAAAGCAACAACAGCAAAAGGCAACAACAAAAACCATGCACCTCAATCTCTAACTAGTTAGGGTCGGCTATGAATCTTCAACATCCATTTGCTCCATTTGGACACGTCGCATTCCAACACTCAAAAACTTGTCTCTTAAGACAAAGTAAGTGTTCTCTACCACTAGAAATTCTCGTTATTTTTCACTGATATATAAATCTTGTTAAATATGGTATGATTAAATGTGTAAATATGGGAATATTCCCAAATCCCTATAATTAGGCAATTAGGAGATTGTGTAACTTTCCTATTCATTTCATTCCTTATTTGCATTCTCTGTACCAGCTATTTGATCTCATTAGCTTGGGGAATAATCCCTTCTAATTTCTTGTGGTACTAGAGCTAGGGTTTTAGCTCTCTCCCCGAATATTCCTTTCTTTTTAGCAGTAACAGAAACGTAAAGTAAAAAAGAGGGATCGATCAACTAGTTGCTAAATCAACCATGTCGGAACAATGTCAAGTCTCACCTCCCTCCTTCTCCATGTCATTTAAATTCTCTCTAAATCCCTTTCTTTCCTTCTCTCCTCTTATTTTGGTCCAATTGGTTCTCTTTGTTTTCTCTGAATCTCCGTATCTCTTTCTTATTTCCTCTTCATCCAGGAAAAAAAAGTCATTCATTCTTACATCCGGTTCTTTACTTCTTATGCTTCTCACATATCAATCTCCCATATCTGTGAAAGACTTTACTTCTTTGCTTCACAGTACTTTTTGTGACAAAAAAAAGGGTGATAAACTAACTGATAATCAAACTACTGGCAATCAAATTTTTACAAAGTCAATTGTTTCCTCCACACCATCACTTGCAATTACTACAGTAAAGTTAGAGGTAGTGGAAAAATTACACCTCTTGGGCTGCCTATGTAAAATTGTGGTTTTTAGGTCATGGGTTTGAAGATCACTTGCTCAAAAACAACAGTGATATTGGACCAGCTGATAGACCTGCTTGGGTTAAAATAGATGCACAATTGTGTAGTCTTTTGTGGAATTCACTTAATTCTAAGTTGTTAAATTTGTTTCAGTCTTGTAAGACTTATTGCCAAGTGTGGAACAAAGTCAAAACTTTGTATATAAATGATGTACAACTCATCTACATAGTTGTGTCAGATATTGTTCCATCTGCAGCAAAATTAACAAGACATGGCAAGTTATTTGGTTCAGGTACAATTCCTGAAGGATAAAATTGATTCTTTTACATCTTTTACTGACAAAATGAGATGATTTGGAGATGCAAAGAGACAGGTTCTTTATGGTTTTGGCTTTGATTGGATTGCGAGCAGATCTCACCTCAATTCGTGATCAAATCCTTTCTAGCCCATTCCTACCTTGGAAGAAGTGTTTTCCAGATTACTGTGCATCACATGTGCACCACTAGAGGTAAATTCCTATGATATATTTATCATGGCTGCTCAAACTAAGAATTTTCAAGATGGATACAGAAAAGGAAAATGGAGGAACAATAAACATTGTACTCATTGTAATAAGGGAGGACATGCAAGAGAGGAATGTTGGCTTCTTCATGGTAAGCCTCCACGCAATAATGATCACCCTGGATATGCAGCAAATATGGCTCATAATGGAGATGATATTCTACCTACACCTAACGTCAGGGATGGATCATCTCACTCTATCACTTTAATAAGAGCAAACTATAATAACCACCTTCAGTACCAAGCTTCAAGGCAACAGTCATCAACTTCATCAGCTATGCAACCTAGTAACTCCTTTGCTTATGTCGCACGATCTTCATCTTAAGAATAATGGTTTCTTGATTCTACTACTTCTGGCCATATTTCTGGTAACAAAAATACTTTCTCTACTCTTATTACTTCTTGTACCCGCTCTACTGTTACTTTGGCTAATAGATCAAAGACTATTATAAAAGGGATAGATATAGCTCACCCTCTGCCTTCCTTACCTTTATAATCATGTCTTTTTTGCATGAATGTTCATATAATCTTATTTCTATTAGCAAATTAACCAAAAACTTAAATTGTCTTGTAACCTTTCTTGATGATTATGTTCTTGTGCAAGATCGGAGTACGAGACTAATGATTGGAAAAGGACACGAGTCACGGGGATTATACCTTCTATCCATCCCAAGACCACATGTTGTTTTCACTTTTGTTGATTCCTCTAAATTTCTTTATAATCAACTGAGTCATCTGAGTCTCTTGAAACTACAGAAGATGGTTCCCAATTTATCTAGTTTATCTTTGTTAGAATGTGAGTCATGTCAGCTTGGGAAGCACACTCGTGCCTCTTTCCCAAAGCATGTCAATAACAGGCCAACCTTATGTTTGAAATTGTTCATTCAAACATATAGGGTCCAAGTCGTGTCAACTCTTCTTTAAGCTTCCATTACTTTTGGACTTCTTGATGACTATTCTCGGTGCACGTGGTTATTTTAACGACAAATAGAATAAGTTATTCTCTATCTTTCAATTTGATATTTCCATTAAGAAGTTAATATCCCAGGCCATACTGCACTTGTTTTCTTGTGCACAAACTCCTCAACAAAGCAAAGAAAAAGACATTTAATTGAAACAACTCAGACATTGTAAATCACAATCATGTCCCTCAATGTTTTTGGGTGATATCATTATTACTGCTTGTTATTTAATCAATCATATGCTTTAATCTATTTTGCAGTACAAGAGTCCATATTTAGTCCTCCATCTGGACCAGAATTTGTTCCCCCTTCCTCCATGTGTATGGTGCACCTGTTTTGTTCACAACTTTATCCCTGAAAAAGGCAAACTTCAGCACAAGGCTTTTAAATGTGTCTTTCTCCGGTATTCTCATCTGCAAGAAGGTTACAAATGCTTTGATCCCTCTACAAATATGTACTTGATTTCTACAGATATTACCTTTTTTGAGACTTCTCCGTATTTTTCTCTTAACACAGAAATCAGAAGGCCATATCAGCAGTCCTTCCAATTCCAACTCCACCTCCGGCTCTTGAGATCTATCCTTGACGACCTCAACCTCCTTCTGAGATTGCTAATCCAGCTAGTATTTCTAACTTTGATACAAGTAAACAAAGCATTCCAGTTAACTTATTACCTACTGCAACAACGTCTCCTGCTTCGATCGAGCACTCATCAAATGATCTTCCCATTGCTCTTCGCAAAGGTACTAGAACTACTGCCAATCAAACTTTCATTTATACTTATTTAAGTTATCATCGTTTGTCACCTTCATATCATGCCTTCATTACTAGCTTATGAACTATCAAAGTTCCTAAGATGGGCAGAAGACTAGTTCATCCAGATTGGCATCAGGTTATGATTGAGGAGACAATTGTTTTACATGATAATGGTACTTGGGAGCTTGTTCCTTTACTTGAAGGCAAAACAACTGTTGGTTTTGTTGGGTATTCACAATTAAGGTAGGTTTTGATGGAGCTATTGATTGTGTCAAAGTGAGATTGGTTGCTAAGGGATACACTTAGATTCATGGCATTGATTATGGAGATACTTCCTCACTAATTGCCAAGATAACTTATGTCCGTCTTCTCATCTCTATGGCAGCAATGAATCATTGGCCCCTTTTTCTATTGGACATCAAAAACACATTCCTTCATGGAGAACTTGCTGAAGAGGCATATATAGAGCAGCCACAAGGGTTTATTGCTCAGGGGGAGTCTGGACTAGTTTGTAGACTTTGTCAATCCCTTTATGGCCTCAAGTAGTCTCCTAAAGTATGGTTTGGTCACTTTCGAGTTGTCCAACAATTTGGAACGATCCAAACAAAAATTGATCACTCTATATTCTATAGGCATTCATCTCAGGGAAAACATATCTTTTTAATTATTTATGTCGATGATATTGTTATCACAAGTGATGATCATGAAGGAAACACCTTTCAAGTCACTTCTAGACTAAGGATTTGGGTAAACAGGAATACTTTCTAGGCATTGAAGTGGCACAATCTGACCTTGATATTGCTATTACGCAAAGGAAATATGCCTTAGACATTTTGAAAGACGCTGGTATGTTGGATTGCAAACACGTGGACACTCCCATGGATCCAAATACTAAACTTATTCCAGGACTGGGGGAGCCTCTAAAATATCCTAACAGATATTGGGGACTCGTTAGTAGGGGTGGGCATGATATGCTATGTACTGAATACCATACGAAATCAAAATTTTTGAAACTGTGTTTTTGATATTATGGTATTTGGTATGGTTTTAAAAATATTTGGGTATTCAGTACGGTATTCGGTATTTATAAAAAAACACAGAAATCCGA
>JACEIK010000369.1:16088-55373 GCA_018107945.1 Datura stramonium | reverse complement strand
AGTAGCTAATAATTTACATAATCTCCACTTTCAATGTTTTTAAGATAGCATTATTCTTCTAGCGTAAAAGATAAAAGATGACTCATTTAGGAATTGTCTTTCATGTTAGACTTGTTCAACGATTTTGTAATATATTGCTATGTTATTCTAAGCATGTAAATCTTATTTTAGTCATTGCTACTAGCTCCTAAAAATTTTTTCCACGGGTTTCTTCTTTTTAAAAATTTTCATGCGTATAAAAATTTCAACTATTCTCTGGAGGTCTACTTGCTTGGTTGTCGCCTGAATCATGAGCTCCCACACTTTGAGTTGAGAAAATCTATGGAGTTCCTGTTATTGAAGGTTTCACAAGTACACCATTTTTCTTCACTTTAGGAATATATACAAACTCTAATCAATTTGCGTGTTTATTAGCTTTACTCGCTATTAGCTTTAATTGTTTTCCTACTCACTACCTAGGACGAACATCTAGTTTAATTAATTCATAAATATAATTCTAGCAGGCTTTTCGTTTACTTATTACTTACTTTGAATTTCATTTATTTGTCTGAGCATAATCTGCCAACTTAGAAATGTCGAACACATTCCAGCATATTTAGTGTCTTGCAACATCCTGGGGAAAATTCTGGAGGGTTAACATAATTGAGGGTTAGCATAACGGAAGACATAGTTATGTTTATGGCTTGAAAGAGGGCACCTACATGTACATTTTTGTGTTTATGGATCGAAAGAAACCACGAATATTTTGATGGTGTTTCAACTCCTATTAGATTCTTGAAAGGAAGATGCTTAGCTACCCTGTTTAGTTCGGCTAATCTTACTCGTGTAAATAGCCCTGACTTATTTTTTGAATTTGTCAACTCTTTAGTCTTACAACAACTTTTGTCAGAGCTGACTTTTTCGCCCCCCTTTGTAATGTATGCATTTTCTTGATGACTTAAATGATATCTCACTTACTTTATCAAAAAGAAAAAACAACTAGACACATATTGTTTACTCTACTCATAAACCAGCTGATTAGATTAAAGTTGTTAAAAGTTTTTGGAGACAAATACAGTAAGCCTAATCTTCTTTCAGGTGATATAAAGAATCAACTACACTTTGCCAGAAGTTACTTAATTTTTTTAATTAGTTACTTGGGGTCTTTGTGTGACTACACAGATTATTTTTGTCCTTAAAGATCCCTATCTATTTATTTCAAGTTTAGTTATGTTGTAAGTAATTGAGGACTTAAGATTAAATTGAATAAGTATTTTGAAGGTTGTAGTTTAAGTTAGCTTGATACTCAAATCATAACTTAGTCTATGCCATCAAACTTGAACAATTGAGGAAACATACTGTCAAACTGAGTATGATGCCTGTAGAAAAATTAGAAGATCCACATAACTCATAACTCATAAGGATTACACTTCAACAAATCTCATTAAGTATCTTGTTGTGAGAATGCCTAAAAGGTTGGCTTTGACATCATTGATATAAAAAACATTCAAGAATTATGAAAACTATTTTAATGTAGGGACTTATTTACAAAGTAAATCTTTGAATTTCTTAAAGTCTTATACAAATGAATATATAGCTACAACGGGGAAGGTTTTTCGGTGATCACAACGGACCTCACTCATGATGTCTTTTGTAACGTTTTATTTTCTCGTCTTGAGGTGTTAAATATTGTATCATCACTTCTTGCCACAATCTTACTATGCAATTAATATTATCAAATGTCTTCTTCAATAATAATTACAGTGACACTATTTAGTTATAATATATATGTTACACCCCGTAAGATTCTCGGTACTTAGATGGCCTATTCGCGCGTTGGTTAAGCATATTTGAAAGCCATACGTGCTAGAAAAGGCCCGGAAAAGATCGGACATGGAAACCTGTCGGACCATCGCGGAAAGAGCCGGGGCAGAACCCCTCCGCGATGGCACCGTGTCACGGAGGCGGGGCCACCGCGTTAGCTCCGTGACACGTTGGGCCTGTCCAGGCCCAAGTATATAAGCCCCCACTTCGGTTTTAAGTGATATATATCATTTGATAATTCCAAAAAACGCAAGAGAGCAGAGAGAAGACGAAGAGGGTAATTAAAATATCGTTCGATTACGCTGCCAAACGTAGTCCATATCCAAATCAACCTCAGGTACCGAGGTATTTAGCAGCAGTGAGCATTCCTACGGATTTTGTTTCGCGAAATACGGCCGACGAATCGTCGAGCTACCGGACTAAGGTAAGTAGAATTGCTCCAGTAGAATTGCTCCAAACTAGTGTCAATGTGCTCCTAGCCGTAGCGAATACTTCTCCTTCCTCGGGACTTCCGAAAAATCAGCAAGTTTTTGACCGTTCGATGCTTCCAAGTTTAGGCTATACTATATCGAAAAGTGACGTTGTCTCTCAGAATAGTGTTGTATTTAGTACTAATTGACGTGTATATGAATGCAGTTGGGGAGAAATAGTCAGAGTACTGACCGAGCCTCGTCCGCCAACCGGATAACTCGAGGTTATGTATGTAGCAGTTTCTTCGGCAAGTTAGTAGCTTTAGCCTGGTGAATCATAGTAAACTCCGAAATTGGAGTTCTCGGAGTTGAATGTTGACTATTGAGTAAGTTTAGTAAATCTGGTTTGCGTTGCCGTATCGTACTAGCCTCAAAATTATAAAAGCATGTGCCAAAGGGCGCAGTTAGCATTCCTGCATTCAATATAGCCTATTGTATGATTAGCAAGCATGTTGTAGAATAAAAAGATACAGATTTTCAGAATAAAGCTAGTAAAGTAAAATCAGTATGAGACAAACAGTATTTGGCTACAGATTAGCCATTTAGACAGATGATATCTTGGCTACGCACTAGCCATCCGCATGTATGATATCTTGGCTAAGCAGATTAGCCATTCGTATAGATAGTATCCCGCTACAAGATTAGCCAAACAGTTGAATAAAGATTACAGAATCAGTATAATCAGTAAGAATCAGTATAACACAGAAAGAGATCAGAATAAGAAATCAGATTTCAGATAGTCTTTTCAGTTAAACATGCTTGCTATTTATATGTGCTATTTGTTTGTTGAGGCTTGATGTTGTGTGAGGGCATCTTATTGAGCGTCCTCGCCGCCCCTGGGTTGGTAATCGTGTCGCCCACCGAGCGGGTGGGTTTACGTCACTCCAAGGAGTGGCATGCCGTCCCCAGTTTGGACGAAGATGGGAGGAAGCTTTCCCCATATCGTGGCTCATCGCACTACAAAGCATGTATAGCCCCGTTGAGTGCAAGCGCCAGGAGCAAATATAGTTTCAGTTACGTATACAGTATAGGAGTCCCCCGACTGACACGATTTTATACCGGAGGCTATGGCCCGAGCCGGAGCCTGTGTGGCCTAGAGGTACTCCTAGTGAGCAGATGAGTGGAGTGACTTATTTTTGGTCACCGGTTTTGAACCCGGTAGGGGTATATAGATTGTTTGCTTGCTTGGCGCCATCCGGCTTATGGGGGTTATATTGGCCTTTGCTTGCTACTTGTATATCTATTTATGTGCTATATACTAGTTATTAGACAGTAGGCCGTCGCGTCTACAGGTACGCTTCTGCCCTATCAGTACAGAAAGCCCGATTCAGTTCCTACGCCTTCTTCGTATCTGGGCCATTCATCGCTATACAGAATTGCTAGTTATGCTACCTATTCAGTTCTATTCAGTTGTATTATTTCAGTTGCTGCCAACGGTACTGACGCCCAGTGGGGGCGCTGCATTACTTGCCTGCAGGTACTCATAGACGAGGAGGCGATCCCTCGTGATTTCAGCCAACTATAGAGTCATCAGCTCCTGTCATCCGGAGTCTGATTTCCAGAGGTGTAGCTCTTTCCTTTTGTTGTACAGTATGGGTAGGTCGGGGCCTTGTCCCGATCATCTCTATTATTACTCATAGAGGCTTGTAGATTGTATGTATTTATCTCCCCGTGGTCGGGCTGGAGCCGGTCGTGTAGGCCGCAGGTGGGCCATATAGCTGTTTAGCATCTCTGTTTATGTTGGCCGTGTGGGGCCAAAGCTTGACAGTAGTGGTGACCTTGCCGGACATAGTTATTCAAGTTGTTCCCTATGTTGAATTTCAGATGACTAGACAGCATGGTGACCTTGTCGGCCCGCATAGGTTCCTTGTTATGAGTATGTTTCTCGTTAGTCAGTTATTACAATCACAGTTGGCTTGGAGGCTGTGTTTACAGCCGTTATATAGCTCTTTGTTTCAGAAATCTGAGATAGAGCTAGCCAGGCACCGCATGTGCCTAGGCCCACCGCTAGCAGTCCAGGTCCTACTAGGGCACCAGGCGCCGCCATACCCCTGTGGCGGGGCGTGACAATATATGTATATTTTCTGCAGGTTTTACAAGTTAAGATGTAGGTTTTGAAGACTTCAAGCAAGTTGACAAGTTGGTTATCATTTTGGTAAGACCTAGGCAATATTTTATATTTTTTGCTATGAAATTTAGCTCTTTTGCTAAAAGGTTGTGTAAACGGTATAACGACTTGTATCATAGTCTTATGTTGATACTAACGAAATGTAAATCCATATTATGAAATTACCTTTATGCATGAAACAATGATATTATTGAATATTTTGTGGAAACTAAATTGATTTCTTCTTACTATTATTATATATTCTTATAGTGTTGTAGGATTGAAAAAGACTGTATATAAACACAACATATGGTCAATATATTTAATATTGACCCTTTGATCCATTTAGTCTTTTAGGGACTAGATGAGATCTTGCCATTAATCTTTTAGGGACAAGATTTATTATTTTTGAAAGACTTTTTAGGACCAGAAAAAATGGTCGTCAATAAAATGTATACAATAAAATGGTGACCAAAATACCATATTTAGACAAAAATATGGTCCTTAAAGTGTTTTAGGACCAGAATATTGCTGGTCATTATTAGCTTTTAGGGATCGGTTACAAAATCTCGTCGTTATTGACTATTAGCAGTGAAGCCTATAGAGACGTAAAATATATGTCTTATATTGCCTTTAGGGACCGTGAGCAGACTTTTAAGGACCAGATTTCCCCTCCCTAATGGACCTTTTTCTTGTAGTGAATCTCCAACAAAAACATTACATAACATTCTTGTTCATACTTGGAAGAGCCCCAGAGAGAAGGAGAGAAGTTAAAATGCACAAAGGCAATAGTAATATCTACAGAAAAAGGAGGAACCTCGGGGATCCGACATACAAGGAAGCTGAATATCTATCAAAGGTGAGAAGTGTGTTATATCAACAAGGAAAAATAAATATCAGGGCAATGGTGAAGTTGTTCAATAGGTTAGAGTACAACCAAAGAGGAAGGTGAACACTCAATCAGTATTATGATGATTAAAGCCTTAATATGGAATATAAGGTCAGTAAAGTCGCAGAAAGCATTTTAAAGAGTACAACTCGCTGGATACTTTTTCATAAACTTGCTTTTTGCGGCTTTAGTGGAACTTTTTAAGCATTCAAGATATATTAACAGATATAGAAGGAGACTAAAATGCCAAGGGCGTTTACAACAGAAATGGAAAGATTTGGATCTTTACTAATCATGGTTTTAACTTCTCACTGGTGAGTGATAATGATCAACAACTTACAATCTTGCACGTAATCCAAGCTGAGGGTTACAGCCTTCATCCGACAATTGTTTATTATGCTAGATGATGCAAATCAGAGACTTATTCTTTGGGAGGAAATAAATTCTATAGCCAGTGGTATGAATAGTCCATGGATAATAGGGGGATTTTAATGTGGTTCTGAGTGGAGAAGAAAAAATTAGGGGGTTTCCTGTTGTGGGCATTAATTATAAGGATTTCAAAACTTGTATAGAATCTTGTGAGCTTGCTCAGGTTCAGTTTAATGGAAGCCCCTTTACTTGGTGGAATGGGAGGACTAGTTAAGATTGCATTTTTGAAAGACTTGATAAAGTATTAATCAACTATTTTATGCAAGACCATTTCCTACAGGTAGAAATTCGAGCATCTTTTCTAGACTAGGGTCGGATCATGCTCCTTTGTTTATTACTGTGAAGACGGGAAGAAGTAATTGCAAGAAATCTTCAGATTTTTAAATTTTTGACAGAACATGGTGACTCCAAGGATGTGATCAAACAAAATTGGGACTTAAGGTGTTTCGATAATCCTTTTTATGGACATTAAACTAAAAATTAAAAAGGTGAAAACTGCTTTGGAAAAGTTGGAATAGAGAAGTATTTGGAGATACTTTTCAACAACTGATTTTAAGAGAGGAAGTAACAATAATTAAAGAAAAGTTATTTGAAGAATCTCCTTACAGTGGAAAACAGGCAAGGATGCAAAATGTAAAATTGAATATAATAAATACTTGCATTTTAAGGATGTATTTTGGCAACAAAAAGCAGGTTATAATTAGTTTACAAGTGGAGATAGGAATACTAGATTTTTTCATAGTCTAGTGAAGGAGAGAAGGCACAGGCTTAAGGTAAACATGATCCAGAATTCTCATGGGACGTGGTTAGAGAAAGAAGGGAGAAATTGCGAGGAAGTTGTTGACCAATTTCCGTAAAATGTCAGAGGAAAGAGATGCTACAAGTTTTTCATTGTTATCACACATTCTAGAGATGATTACATCATAGGAGAATGAAATATAGGGAAAAATCCCCACTGAAAAAGAGGTGAAAGAGGCTATTTTCAAGCTTAATCTTTTGTTGATATTATTTGAGGCTGATTTCCACAATCCACTATTCTGTATTGTTCAATGGTCGGTTTATATGATTTTTGGCATTCTACTAGAGGAGTCAAGTAAGGAGATCCTCTTCCTTTCTTTTTATTCTCTCATTAGAGGTACTTTCCAGGACTTTAAACTCTCTTTTCAATGACCCTAATTATGTGGGATATGGGATGCCAAAATAGAGTGATAATCTTAATCATCTTTCTATGTCAGATGACATAATGTTTTCACTTCCTTTCATCAATATTCATTGGAGAAACTGATGACTATTCTACAAGAATATGAGAAACAGTCAGGGAAAAAGGTAAATAAAGAAAAGAGTCTATTTTATTTTCATCAAAATGTAGTAGCAAGAGTGTCACAACAAGTGTGAACACAGAATACAGTGGATGAGAAATGAATTTTTCTTATGAAATATCTAGGCTGCCCAATCACTTACAAAAGAAAAAGAAAAGAGCATTATTCAAAATTAATTGATAGGGTGAAAGGAAAAGTGCAAGCATGGAAATGGAAAATGTTGCCTCATGGTGGAAAAATGGTCCTTATTACAAGTGTTCTTTAGAGTGTCCTAATATATGTTTTATCTGCTATAACACCTCATGTATGGGAAGGGAACTTTATAGAATTTTTGCTAAATTCTTTTGGAGCAACAAAGAAATAGGGAGGACAACACTAGGCAGAATGGAAGCTACAGTCCGTTTGCCTAACAATGAAGGAGGAATTGGATTTAGATCCATGTTTGATGTTTCTAAAGCTATGTATGCTAGACTATGGTGGAGATTTAGAACTCAAAACTGTTTATGGTCCAACTTCTTTTGGAATAAGTATTGTAAAAAGCAAATTCCTACACTTGTTGAGTGGAAAGGGGGGCGTAGGATCTGGACAAAAATGTTACTAAACAAAAATGGACACTTCTTAAACAATATATATGGTGGGAACCAAAGGGAGGTCCTTCTATAATTTGGTTTGGCAATTGGTCAAATCTTGACCCACTATATTAGCATCAATCTGAGGCACTTACCTGTCATCCTCTAAGAGACATAGGTGCATTTTTAATGTAAGAG
This sequence comes from Datura stramonium, assembly GCA_018107945.1. NCBI lineage: Eukaryota > Viridiplantae > Streptophyta > Magnoliopsida > Solanales > Solanaceae > Datura > Datura stramonium. Next base: position 47,589 of record JACEIK010000369.1, on the reverse strand, counting down.
GATTCGAATTTTGATTGTATGAAGAACTATGTTGCTGATTATGTGATGAACCATATCAAAACTAACCTGACACAGTTTAATTTAGTCCTCAAAGTGATAATCCTTGGTGGACTAAAACTAGCCTAGGAAGTTTACTGTGAAAATGCTTGTATTTTATTTTGAGACAAAAGGAAAAATCAAGGGTGATTCAAGCTTCTTTGGATGAAGGGATTAGTGATCTTGGGCATATTTATATGCCCAAGTGATACTCAAATGCGTCGTTTTGTCTTGTTTATCTAACAATGTTTGTACATTCTCATGTAAATTGTGTGGAAGTGTGATTTACACTAACCAACATGATTAACGTTGTTTTGCAGGCAAAATATAATTTTATGAAGCTAAGAATTAGGTTGGGAGGAATCGGAAATGGACTCGGAAGCGAGCAAGGAAATGGCCGTAAGGAAAGCAAAAATAAAGGCTCCGCGATGGAGCCATTTCACGCTGCCATCGCGGGAGGCATTCTGTCCGGAGGATTAAATTTGGCAACAACTCCAGAGAAGGTCCGCGTTCGCTCCGCGGCACGTTGCACCTAATTACCTGGAACTTGACATTCCAGTAAGGGTACGCATTTGTGCCGTGTCACATTGGTCAAGCTCCGCGTTGCATGCCTTGACACGTTGGGGATAACACCACTGGACGACCAAATTTCCAGAGAGCTTCCAAAAGCCACCGTGTCACAGCGGCAGTGCTCCGCGATGCACTCCGTGACACGTTGCTTGTTATTCCCTGGAAAAAAATTTTACCAGTATAAATAGAACACTTAGGTTCATTTTTAATTATTCTGACTGGGTGAAGCAAGAACGTGGGTTACATGCAGTTGAGGGGACGAAAATCTTAGGGTTTTTCTCTATCTCTTTCTCCTTTCTTTCAATTGTTTAGAAAGGATTTACACTCATTTAACGATGTTTAATCCACAAATGAGTGGCTAATTTCACTCTTGCTGAGGTTAAGAACAATTGTATTGAAATGTGATTGTTGATCATTTGTTTTTTTATCTTTTCTTCCATGGTTGTTCTATTAATTCTTGTTCTTACTGCATTAATGTGTGGTCAATGTTAATGTAAATCTAAAGTCCCCGGTTTCACTGAGAGAGCACGAAATTGGAAAGTTGTGAATTGATAGGATATGATCTTTTCTTAGTTTGGGAAATGGAGAATTGATTTACCTTCAGGATAGAAATATACCTGAAAGTTGTATTAGTCGGTACGAATCGGTTTTGTATGGCTAGAACATGAATTGCTTCTTATCACAAATAAATGTAGGTGGAAGGTTCATAATTCTTAAGTTGGGTTAAAATACGGAGAGTTTTAATCCATAGGCATAAGTTCCGACTAGCAACTGGAGAAAAGATTAACCAATTTGTATCGATAATAATTTCATGTTCGTTTTAGCCTCAGCAGGCTCACATTCATAGTTCGACTCAACTCAGATATTCAATTTTAGACTTAGTATAAAATTAAAACAAAATATAAAAACTTCTTTACATTGCTGTCTGCATTTTTAGAGTTACAGTTAAGTGACACTTGAGTAGATTTGCCCTGTAGTCCAGTCTTGTGGGATCGATACTTGGCTTACTTGAGCCACTTTACTACTTGTTCGACCACGTGCACTTGCGTGTAGTCATCTAGACAGCCGAACAAGTACTACCAAAATCTCTTCATTTGGAGGGTTTGGTTAGGTAAGGTACCAATGGCTGCAATTATGCATTTATGGAATAATAATATTTCTCAACTTTGCAAGTGTTATTTTAGTCTCGTGGTTGAGACTATAGAACATCTACTTTTGAAAGGGGAAGTTGCAGGTCAAATATGGAGATATTTTACAAGGGCAGCAGGCATAATTGGCCCTTTAATCCAATTGAAACAGACTGTGAATAAGTGGTATGGTGAAGAGGGTAATTCAATGATGAAGGTTATTTTCCAAGTTGTTCCCATATTAATCCATTGGTCTTTATGGAAAAGAAGAAACACAATTCTGCATGAAGGGACTTATTCAGTTGGGAATATGATATGGGACATCACTGATAACATTTGTAAATTGATGAATACAAGATTGGGCAGAGGGAGTATTTAAATCTTGGAATTAAACTCTGATAGTAGAGCTGAAAAAATAATAATTCTAAGGTCAATAGTGCAATTGTCAGATGGATTCTTCCTCCTGAGGGATGACTAAAATGTAATACAGATGGAGCCTCTAGAGGGAATCCTGAACTCTCCTCAGCAGCCTTTTGTATTAGAGACAAGGAGGGAGACCTTCTAATGGCCAAAGGAGGGAGATGGGAGGAAACCACCAATCCATAAATGCAGCTAGAGCAATAAGAGAAGGTTTTAACTCCTAAATGACGCCGTTTTAGGCTTTCCTAAGGGTCAGATTATTATAGGGGTTTAATCTGGCTGAATTATTCATTCCCTTCAAAGAACGATAGTTGGAATTTGTAGAGAGAATCAGTGGTCTAATATCATTATAGATACTAATTATTTGGCTATGTTGAACATTATCAAAGGGAAGTGGGGGTGCCTTGGAATATCACTATGGAGGTGAACAATATATGAGAATTCCCGTAAGAGTACAAATATTCTCAAGGGAAGGAAATACTCTTACAGATTATTTAACTAACTTAGTTTTTATTTTTAAGGTGAAATTTATAATAAATCATTTTCAGAATTACCTTAGTGAGGGAAGGAAAATCACTAATCTGGACAAATGGGAACTCCACATATAAGAAGATTTACAAAATTAGGCACTGATGAAACAAAGGTAGAAAGTAAAGCATATGACACAGACAAATTCCTTAAGAATAAAGCATACATTTGATAGGTACAAGTAAACTACATATTTTATCACCTCAATTTGAAGAAATTTCGGTTGGTTAACATATTACGCACCTAGTGAGAGCGAGAAGGTGTTTCATTAATGGTTAATCAGGATTGAGGAAAGCAATCTGGTATATTTAATCGTCTGATATCAACTTCAGCTCACATCCTATTTCAGTGAGAACAGGAGAATTTAAACATGGAATATAGGATTCTGTTCAATAATCAAGGTTGCTGTGTGGTGGTATTAATCTCATAGAGATTCAACCATTGTAATCTAAGAGAAAGGGATGTAAGCTTATCTATAGATATAAGGTGTTGAAAGCTGGAAGCTATAGTAGATGAGACTTCGCAGTCAATTAGGGTGGATTTGGTGAGCATTAGTTGAAGAGACCCAGATCTAGAGAGTGTCAAACTGTAAAGGAAAAGATCCGATTCAATCCAAAGTTATTGACAAGATTAGAGGAAGAGAAGTGCAGAGTAAGATTACTGGTGCAAATGGGACAATGATATGCCAATCAGAGAGTAGAGGAACGAGGCGACATGGAAATCATCAAGAGCTTCAGCCAAAAAGACGAGGAGCTAGAGGATTTGGAAAGTTCTAGGACCCTATAGTGACAAATGGGTGTCTTATGTCTTTTGGTGTTGAAACCAGAGTGGGGCCAAATTTGTTGGGTCAGTTCCATTGACATCAGAGGGCCTAAAGGCCCGGATTTTTGTATTTTCGTTTATAAAATGTGACCTATACATCATGCCTTTAATTTTATTTACATAAACCTACTATCTAACAAGTTAGTTATTGTGTTGTCAAGTCTCACATCAACTATCACCACCACTAAATACAAAAAATAACCTTCACCATTTATCGGTTCAACTTTCAATCCTCTCATAAGGGTCTAAATCACGTAATCGAGTTTTTCCGGTACTAATCATCAAATTTTTCCTACATGTTCTCATTTCAAGTAACACACATGGGCCCTTCATCGCCCCATTACCTTGCTTATTCATTAAGGTGATTCATTAATGCATAATAATTATTTAATCGCCACCCAAACTTAATTAGTCGGGCCTTGCTAACTACGATTTCTCACCATTATCCATTCTTTTCTTCCCTCAGGTTTTCTTTGAAAATAGATTATACTACCGGTTTTATGTCCTCATCCAAATATAAATTACGACACCAATTTTTCTAAACCAAAGCTAGGTCTGATCACCTCACTTCTCCTCTTTATCATATTATCACAATATATACACTTAAGGGTACACCACAACAAGATCATACCTTTCAAAGTATACAATCAAGATCACACCATCAAGAACATCAACAAGGATAAGGTCTCAAGAATATACGTCAAATAAATATATATCACGAGTACAAACCCCACTGTTAATTACCAACTCGGTTTCACTTTCACGCATCCTCTTAGTTAGTATTAATTCTCCACTTTATAGTTACGTTACTATGGATACTTACATTCACATCATCATCTTTTATGATCCTTTCTATCCTCATCAAATGTATATCAATAGTACACACGTATACGTTTTACTAATTAAAGTCTAACACAAAATAAGCCATAATCTACCTGGGCGGACACTACTTCCAAGAAATCCATGGGGTTTCGTCCTTGCCTCCAACTTTCGTGTTCTTGCAGATAATCATCGGCAAGGATGGTGAACTCCTTTCCCTTCTCTAGCCACCCTCTTCTTTCCCTAGTTGGAAAATCCAAACCTCCATTCTTAGATGTTTTTAATGACTAATCCTTATTAAATGGGATCTAAGTCTAGAAACTAGACAAAATACAGAGTTTTGATCTGCATCGTCTTACGGCAAATGTAGGATATTTTTGCTGCAACGGTCCTGCTACGAGGAAGGACATCAGCCGCGGCAAGCCCCGCCGCCCGGATCCACCAAAATTTTAATTCATCTCATCAAGTTAATTAATAAAATAATCTCTTATTCTAAGAAAATATGCTAGACCCGCAAAATTTTAAATCCTTATGACAATGTCATCAAGGCTCTATAACCACCGGATGGGTCGTTACATTAAATACCACTAATCAATTGACCATCTCGAATGGTGTCACGCCCACCTTTGAGGCATGACTGGCACCTAGTGCCACACTGGAACGTGATTGACCTGGCTAGGCTTATGCACGTCTGGTGCAAGCCTGCAACTCAACTCAAGAAAACAATACGCTATATCTCAGTTGTAAACATGGCCTACATGGCCTTATAGCCACCTATAAAAGAAAACAGCTAACCAGCAACAAACAATAACAGGGAATCCTATGCGGGCCGACAAGACCACCATGATATCTAGTTATATCTGAAATGAAAATTGTAAGTGCTGTATTAGGCCTCACACGGCAAACACGTAAAATAAGACATATATGGTCCCACACGGCCAATGATACTCAACCCAACTGATGACTGTAGTACATGCAAGCCTCTAAGAATACCAATAGTGATCGGGATAGGGCCTCGCCTTACCCAAATACTTATACAAATAAATGACTAAATTCCCTACCACCGGCAACCCCGAATGAAAGGAGCTGGCCAAACTATTGACTCTGAACGACTGCTACTGAAGGTCCTTAATTCTGTCTGTCTAATCCTGCAGGCACGTAATACAGCGCCTAGGGGAGGACGTCAGTACAATATGTGCACCTAATACAACATAGGGCAGTAAATAAGCCGATAAAGACCGGAAGTAAATAGAAATGAGGGGAAGAAAGATTAACCTATGCTTCGCTATTTGTAGTCTGAATCTAGCAAAACACTACATGTACGTGAGCTAAAACTATATAACTATACATCCGTAGGCTATAACTACAGCGTGAAAGAATACAAATAAGAACCCTCACCTGGCCCCCATAAGCCTGAAAGGCAACAAACAACACATAAATAACCTAAACTGGCCCCATAAGCCCTGTCAAGTACACATCAAATTCACATTCCCCTATCTAGGCTTCTATTTTACTTACCGTGCTATAGCCAACCTACCCGTTCGTGGTCTACAACTGAACCCGCTTGGCTCCTGATCTGTAGTTGTGTCTGAGTTCAGTGGACTATATGAGGCCCTCGCACCCCATCTTCGTCCTCGCGGACGGCATACCGCCCTTAGAGCGACGTGTCGTTCATGTTTCGACGGCGTCGACATAGCTAGTAACCCTGGGGATGTCATATAAGGCTCCTAAGTAAGCGCAACCCTAATCGAGATGCTATACTGAAATCTCAATCTAGCCACTCAAAGGCGTATCTGGCCTCTTTAGGACTAAAGCTACAACCAAGCCGCCCCTAGAATAGTTTCTAAGGCTTCTAATAGGCACCCCCGTGCACCTGTATCTTATCAGAGGATCCTAGTAGCAATCATGATCTCTAATGGTCTAGACTAGTACATGAGGTCTGGAGTGGCTTACGATACTCTGAATGTCCTTCTCGAACAACTATAACTCATAAACACCATATTGGTCGCGAGCCACTAGTTACTTAGTTTCTCTACTCGTAACAACTCGTAGGACTGTTATTGACTGACCATGCTTTTGAGTAGTCGGCCCCCTAATCCTCCACAGGCAGCTGACTGATATTCTTAGCCTGTGGGAAGTACTATACTAACATGGTGCTAGTCCTTTAGACCTCATTTTTGTGTGCTTAGATCTTGTATGACTTTTTTGGACGATTCCTAACCTTATAGACAAGTTTATATAGACTTAGAAACTCACGACAATCTGTACCTAAGTATCTTATAAGAACAGGCTGGGGCACTGGCCCTGCCTCTGACTGCTAATAGGGTCCCCTTCCTTAGGGTACCCATGGGTCTATTTGACCTGGACGACCGGGTGGCTACTCGGGCGAATTCGTATGATGAATGCTAAGTCAACTGACCGACAATCACCGGTAGTAGCTAACTAGATGGCAGGCTGTCACTCAGTTCACTAGACAACCCTCTAGGCTGCTGACTCTAAAATATGGCCTTCCTATCTACATTTCTAGCCCTGGGGCATAAGGGTACGCCAATGGCCTCTGAGCGTGCTTTACTAATAATACAAAAAGGCCAACTAGTGGCTATATGTCCGAGCTAAACCTATGCTATTCAACTTACTAACTCAGGCCTAATAACTATCTACGAGCTTCTAAGGTCTAGGCCTGACCATAAGACATCCAATTCAACTAGTACAATATACTGAAAACCGATGAGTTCCTATGATACTTCCAAATTTGCATCACACCCGACATTCTCTTCTTTGACAAAGGATACCGTAATATAATCTATATACATTTTCTAACAGCTAAACCCAACCTGTATCCCTTCATAGTCTACAAACAATAACTAACTACAAGATAGTTGATCACAAATCACCCAATAACTGTAGTTGAAGTTTGCAACATGAGGAACCGTTGTTTCCATTCAAGAACATAATTCATATCATTTACGATGAGAATAACTTGCCGAAGGGATATTCCTTACATACCTCGATCGTCGATTCCCGATTATCTGACGAGTTTCAGTTGTGTTCAACAGCTCTTTCCAACTTAGCCGTAATATTGGGAGAAAAAGAGACTAATTTTAATACCAAATTTCAAATGACAACTTGATACTAATAATAATAATACTTCAACTCGGCAGTATCACGAACAAAACCTATAACTCCATGAGAGTTCAGAAGAGAAAAATGCTTACTTGATACCTGTGACTGATTAGGAATCAATTTGGAGCAATTCTGATAACTTCTGCTCGGCGGAGTTCCGACTGGTCGGGCGTCTTTCGAGAAAAAAACTAACTCCGTAGTAATGCTCCCACAAATTTTATAACCCGATACTTGAAGACTTGAGTTTGACGGAATTTAGCAGTGTAACCGGAGGAAAACTGTAAGAAAATTGGTGAAACTCTCTCTATCTAGATGAAGGTTTGTTTATATGTTATAATACCAAATGCACCAATTGAACTTATATAAAACTTGGGCGGTGCATATGGGGTCCGTGTCACGGACCCTATCGCGGCTATTCTTGTCCGTTTCCGGAGCTCAGCGGCGGAGGAAGAGGGTCCGTGACACGTTGCCTCTTTGGTACCTTGTCCGACCTTCTCCCTTGCAACCTCGATTCTGCGCTCGTTCGACTTTTTACCAGGTCCTTTCTTGTATGTGTCATACCCATCAAACTCTTGAATTACGTACGAATTCACCGACTAAATGTTAGGAACTTACGGGTTGTAACATCCCCCCCCTAGGAACATTCATCCTCGAATGTCAACTTCAACTTACAGGAGTTTAACTCTTCAATTACCATTCTTGGAAAATTCGACAGATTCCTCCCTGTAATATGGACTATCTAAAAACTCCGAACGCAAAATTCCAATACAGCATCTCTGTGGAAGTATAGCAACTAATTCACAACAAGATATTAGTCAACTAATCAATATGGCTAACATGAATCGTAACATAACAACTGAACACCAATTTTACCTTAACTGCATAACCTAGATTAATCCTTCTTGAACAAATGAGAGGATATCTCGATCTCATGTCGTCCTCGCCTTTCCTAGGTCATCTCTTCTTTATTCTTATTCTTCCACAGTACTTTAACTGAGACTGCATCTTTAAGTTCTCGACCTTCTAAACTTACTAATCTAGTATGACAACCGGAACCTCTTTATAGGTTAATTCCCCGATAATTTCAACATCCTCAACGAGACACAACTTGGGATGGATCTCTTATATGTTTTCACAACATTGACATGCAAAAGACTGAATGGACCAATTTCAGTTCTGGAGGCAATTCTATCCCATATGCCACTTTTTCCTACTTCTGGGAAGATACAATATGGCCAATGAACCTAAGGCTAAGCTTCGTCCCTTCTCCAAATCTTGTAACGCCCTTCACTGTGAAGCTTTTAGGAATATTCATCCGCAACTTTAATCCTTAACTGTCTACGCTGTATGTTAGGGTAAGACTTCCGATGACCTTGAGCTATCGGTACCCATTCCTTGATAAGTTTAACCTTTCCGTCTCGCCTGTTATAATATGCCCCGATTCACCGCCTGATTTATCTACTTGTGTCATCATATGAGGGCCTACATCTCCACCCACAAAGGATCTCCAACATCTGAACCAAGTGCTCTGCGTAGCCATTTGTTTAGAGACGAGGAGTCATACTAAACTTAACATGCATATCCGAAAGCCTTTCTAAAACTTATCTCTATGTTGTGCCTTTCTTCCAAATTGACTAAATACTTGGGCTTTTTACGCAACCGGAACTACTTCTTAAGCTTTTAATTTGGCATAAATCCCAATAGCTGAAATATAACTCACTCAGCAAACATGAATTGACCTTGATAGCCTTTCTACACTAACGCAGGTGAGGTCAATTTACACCTGCATGAGGTAACCTTCCCGACCATAATCATATTGTCTATTCTCCTCTCCCTTTGCAGGAACAACCATCTCCTGAATTGGCCTGCTCGGTTTCTGCTGTCCATCCTTCCTTGGTTGGTCATTAAAGCTTGCGCTATGACTCAATAATGCCTTCCTTTTCCCCTGCTATCGCAGGTATTTCTTATGGCTCCGATGCATTTTTGTCAAACTCGGGGTGAGGGGAGTAATGTACATAATACACCTTTAGCTAGAGTCTGCTAACAAAGTTCTGCCACCTTGGGACACAGAGTCAACCTTTGGGCCTTATGACTCCAGCCCCTTATTATCTTAAAGGCCAATAACTTCCTACTGGGCCTTGTCTCTAGATTGTACTATGTTAAAATCTCTGTGTCACCACTCCTCCACTTCCACAATCAGTGGTAATATTGCAGCATCTGGGTTGCAACCTCGCTGTTTCTTAAATGTCAGCTCGATGCTTATTTCTCGACATTCAGCAATGATCCCATGCTTTGTCAATCTGCTTCAACTTGGAGGTGGTTCTGTTTCCTTCTAGAGTTAGATACTCGTGCCTTCTCCCTTACTTCTATAAGCCGAGATCCGGGCTCTTGCCCCCTCGCCTCATACTGCGAAATATATTACTGACATAGTCTATTGGCCTGTATCATTTGACCCATACTCAGGCCAAATTCGTTCATATGATCTTTTGTCCTTCGGCATAACTACACTAGGCCATAAAGCCATTATTCTGCAGATACATCCTACTCGTCATTAACACAATGCGACGTAATCGGCCTAATTGGCCCTAAGCTTTACTCTGCTGTTAGGAGTTTATCACTTGTAGACTCTCACACGTACTTTGAGTGATATTGGTAGTCTTATTTTTTCTCCTGATTTATGACGACTCTTTTTCACATCGAAATGCTGTCCGCAAGTGTACAGGTCATGCAAGTAATATAGTGGCTCTTTAAGAACCGGATTGTCGAACCCACTGTGGACTCCGGACCCATTCCTCTAACTATCCATTTCTAGTGTGTTCTTAAATACCTAAAGTGTTGGTGATAGACATTTTCGATTGAGATAAATTAAGTCTAAGTTTGGGTCAACGAAATATTCTGAGATTACTCTAGGAGCAACATAGAGTTGAAACCGCATAATCATGCAAGACTATGATTTGCAATGGAATAAGAATGGAATTATCAATTGTTATTTCACATAACTGGAATTGCATGTTCATGGTCTTTCGAGCCTCTAAACACGGCAATTCAGCCTCACCGCATCATTGTGAGCGAGGGAGTTTAATTTTCTAGTCGCGGGCAATCAATTATGTTGTGGTTTACGGGAAACGATTAGGGATCTCGTACGTCTAACCATTTAACTCAACTTAGCCTCAACTACTTCTTCGAGTGGTGATGTGACATCCCAAGTTGGTCTTTCATAACCCCCGTGTGTCAATCCAAGCACGTGTTAGGTATATTTCTATCCCGACACAAAATCTCTCCCGAGATTACAATCAGCTGCCTCACATTCTCATGTCCCGACCTAGGTAATGCCTCTCAAGCTATCACCCAAGCTAACAAATATGCTTTCATGGTGATCAATCATAAAAACAACCAACAATTCAGAATGCAAGACGAAAACAACAAACAATAACTTAATTCCAAAATAATTTCATAAAATCACAATCATAATTCATGGCTTCAACCCTAGAGGAAGGGTTCTAACCATTCATGTTCGTAAAACTACTTCGGCACACTACTATTAATCTACTCCTAAACTACATACTTACAATGAGATTGGTGGTAGATGAGAAGGGAATTTGTCAAACCCTAGATGAGTTCTCCCACTTCTCCCTTCACTCCTAGGCAGTTTTCCAGAATAAAATCGTGACCCCCGGAATTAGGAGCTAAGGGTCCTATTTATAGTAAAATGGAGAACGTGCTACCTAGCCTGCGTGACGGCTCCGTGTCACGGAGTGTATCAGTGGAGCATCGCTTCCGTGACATGGAGGCAACGCGAAAAGCTCACCGAAATCACCCCGAAAATTGGCCTCGGCAAAGACCCTGCCAGTGTTGGCGCTGTGTCACGCTGCTTGGGCAGCGCGCTGACACCTCCATGTCGCAGCCAGCCTGCCGTGGCACGTTGCCAACGCGCAGGTGGCTGTTGTAAGCAGAAGCCTGCCTGCCGTGGTACGCTAAGCCGACGCGCAGGTGGCTGTTTTGGGCCTCTTTTTGCCGACGTTCGCGTGTCAATTCCGGCTCTTGCTCTCTACTTCACCAACTCATGGATTAGTTCCTCAAAAGTCATCAAAACCTACAAAACAAAGACTAATCATGTTGGTTAGCACATATTTTCACATTTATATAAAATCACATGAAAATGTATAACATAACTTAGATGAACACGACTAATTTATGTTACAAAGCGTATCACGGGCATGCTATTTTTGCCCGTGATCACAACCCCACACTTAAAGCCTTGTTCGTCCTCGAACAACCTTTTACATATCATGCATATGGAGACTCCCACATGACTAATTTAGCGAGATAATTCGAGCTACGGCTATAGTGATTACGTAAGATACAAGCTAAAAATAGAACATGCTATGAAATACAACTATGTTAAGACTTCTTAACCTCAAGAATCGACTCTCAAAATTTTAGCAAACTCCTGCAAATCAACTGATTAAGAAATCCCACATGAATTTTATCCTTCATTAAACATGTGCTCTCACGGAAAGAGAGTTACCCAATCACACGCAAAAACAATTTTTACATCACAACATGTGTGGGTACATAAATAGAATTACACTCACTCTCACAAAGAATTCACATGCATCATGTCATGACCCATAAGCTTGCCCTTTAGTGTTTTACTCACTAATTTGAGGATGTATGAATGTAAGATCAAGTAGGACTTTGTAGGTTGTAATGTAACTCAGGTACAAGTAGGTACTATTCTGGCCAGTAATGGTGACTATCTTTCCTAAGCGCTTTTAATACATCACGCCCTCATGGCGAACTTCCCCTTCCCCATTTCACCTTTTATCCTTGGTAGTTTTCTTTTTCCTCTTTGTTTCCCCTTATTTAGGCACTTTCGACTTATCAGTAAGGAGTTCCTTAAGTAACTTTTCATTAAATTATTTTCTTACTCCTTAATAGTGATCAACCACTTTCACACTAGTGCACCTTTGTCCTTTCTCAACTTCTACAACTTGCTACTTTTCATTTCTTTTCATTCCTCTCACTCCTTTACTCTTTCAATTTTTCTTCTTCAAGCGCTTAGGAGCTTTGGGTCAAATTTAAGGTTAATGAAAGAAAAGGAATAAGCTACGTTGAGCCTATCAAAGAATAGGCTCAAGGCTCAACGGGCTAGCTAGGATTAATTTTCAAGGTAGGTAAAACGAGGGATAAAAAAATTAGGTTAATTCAAAGAAATGCCTAAATCATCTCCTACAATTCATATCCTTCATTTACTTTTATATACACACCAGGCAAAGTTCTAGACAATCCACAATAGCATAGAATACCAAAACCTTACACTGATGACACATGCTCAATTCAAGACACATTCAGCTGACTCTACTAAGCTCATCACAAGAATTCAAAATTAAGCTTCAATTATATTGAGTTAAATTCAAGAGCCTGAGTGTCTCAAAAAAAGTTATACACTTGCATACTTCAACACTGAACATACTTGCCTCTTACAATCATATCTAGCACATAACAAGAACATCAAACATCCATTAGCTACGGTTTCAAAAACCCGATATCTATCGACTAATTTTCCTCAAGACGGTCGTCATCCATCCATCGTCGAAACAGTCCCTAACTACAGCTAAAACATTATATACAGAAAATAAAAATAAAAATAAAAATATAAAAATTTTATTCTTCTCGGCTCAAAGACCCCCCGCCGGAAAGAACCGAAAGAAAACCAACGGGTGATGAAGTCATGCTTGACTCACAAAAATTTTTCAAATTTTTCTCATTTTTCACACAAGCATTACATTCACCAATAATTTGTTAAGCACAAATTTTTTTTAAATTTCCCTTGAAATTTCCCTCACCCCACACTTAAATCATGCTATGTCCTCATAGATTCAAATTAACCTTTCAAGAGGGTGAGAAATATTCCTGAGGAGCCTTTAGGCCTAGCTAATAGCATGTTTTTCCTCAACTTGCCGAAGTGGGTGGTTGACCCCACACTTTTTCTCTTCCATGCTTCCTAGCTCTCTCCTCGAGGGTACCTCGCACTTTCCCCTCACTCCGTGCCTAACTTTCCACCAAAAACACAAACAACCAAATTAAAATAACAAAATCAAAACGAAAATCAAAATTACAAAGTAAATGAGGTACCCTTTGGTTGCCTCCCAAGCAGCGCCTTATTTTACGTCGTGGCACGACGTGGACTGCCCTTTTCGTGACATCCGTATACCCGTCTTCTTCTTCGAGAACCATCTCCTTTCTTTGCTGTTTAGAGGAAACAACCTCCACTGCTCCTCCCCTCCAACTTCTTCTCAATTTGAAGCCCTTGAACAGACCGGGCCGAACACTTGACATTGCCTGGCCATGCACCTGTGGATTCCCTCCTTACCCCACACTCATCCTCTGCCAACACACTTACCTGGACAGAGGTTTTATAGTGTGTGGATGGGTTTATTTCTTGGTAGACACGGAAGGTTTCTTCTTCATCCTCGACCCTCATTTTCAGGGTCCCTTCTTTCAAATCAATCACCGTTCCTCCGGTGGCCAAGAATGGCCGTCCCAAGATTAGGGGTACCTGGTCATCAAATCAAAAATCTAAAAACAATAAAATCAGCAGGTATAATAAATTTACCTACTTTGATGAGAAGGTCCTCTATTATTCCACGTGTCACTCGCGACTCTGTCAGCCAGCTGCAGCATCAACCTTGTCGGCCTCAGTTTTCCCCAACCCCAAGGTGTTGAATAAGGATAAGGGCATTAGATTGACTGCTGCCCCTAAATCACAAAAAGCTCGGAGCACTTCAGCTTTACCACAATTTGTATGGGGGAGGGTAAACTCCTGGGGTCTTTGAGCTTTCTTTGGCATTTTGCTCAATACCCCGTGACCGCACTCCTCAGTCAGTGCTACAATCTGGACGTCCACCAATCTAACTTGTTTGCCATCACGTCCTTCAAGTATTTAGTGATACAGCAGTCCTCAAAGATATTCAATAAGAAATGCGTGAAGTTCTTTGAAAATCCTCAAAGAACTTTTTGAAACATTCCTCCTCCTTGATCTTTTTAATCTCTCGAGGGAAGGGTGGTGGTGGTCTTTGTGCCGGCTGCAATGAAGATTGCGCATTTTGTTGCCCAGCACCTGATTTGCTCCAGTATCGGTGATGGTCCTGGTCTGACCAACCCGGCCGCACCACCTTTCTCAACTCTTTAGCATTGCATCGCCTAACTTCCTTCCGCTTCTAAGATCGATGGCATTGATTCGCCGGGGTTAGATCTGCGTCGCTTGGTAATCTCTTGCGGCCTCATGTTTTGAGCAGCTGCTATTTGACCCACTTGTTTTTCAAGATTGCGGGTGGCTACTTGCTGATTCATTAAGTCTGTTGCCATCCTCGCCTGATTTTCAGCTAACTGATTCTGGGGTCTCCATAATTTTCTCAAAGGTTTACTCATGCGGCTGCTACTATGCCCCTCAATCTGCCTATACTGCTGATACTGATGTTGTTGAGGTTGCATAAAATTCTGCTTTTGGTTTCCACCCCAAGAAGAATTGGGGTGGCCCTGCCAATTTCTGTTGGAGTTGTTTCCGAAATTCGGATTCCTTTGCACATTCCCAACAAAATTGACTGATTCCGGATTGGCTCCACAAGATTCTGTGCCCAGTATTACCACAAATTTCAGACCAACTAGAACTGGCTGAACTGCATTAACCTGGCCTTGGTGTTGGTTCATACTCAGTCTATTGAACTGAGTCATACGTGTTGGAACGAAGCTAACTGTGCTGCCAAAGCTTTCAAACCATCTGCTTCTATCAACCCCGATCTTCTTCCGCCCTCTTGATGACTCGCTGTGCCACTCTGGATTTCCTTCTGTAATTCTGTTCAACAAAGTGTACAACTCATCATGTGTCTTCTCCAAGGCTTGCCCACCAACACTTCATTCGATTGCTGATGATGGGGACAGTCTCTCAACAATGACTTGAATCTTTCCTGAAGCCATATAAGTTCTCATTAGCTTCTTCTTGAAACTGAGTATCTCTAATTTCTCAACTTTGCGCCTTGCTCGAAGGAAAGAATCTCGATAAGGAACTTCTAGCCAAGTCATTCCATGAAGTAATGGAGTTCGGTGGCTCAGCCTTCAGCCACTTTTCGCCTCTCCCAACAATGAAAATGGGAAGAGGGTCAATCGGACATAATCTGAGGACACGCCCTAAGGGGGACAAACGTGTCACTAATCTCTAAAAAAGCTCCTCGTAAGTGCTGCTGCGGGTTCTCATATGCCATTCCAGTGAATTGACCACTAGAATGTAACAACTGCACTATTCTATTTAAATTCAAAGTTCCCTCCAGGCTCCGGTTTACGGATACTAGAGGGTCACATTTTGTCGCTAGTGGGATGTATTAATCTTCGCGAACCGGTCTTGCTGCCATTGCTTCCGATGACAACCGTGTTGTCCCGGTGGCTTGCTTGTTGTACTCTTCTTGAAGTCTGTTCAGCTTTTGCTCTAGAGCTACTCTCCTTTGCAAATGGATTTGACGTTCTGGTTCAATCAACGGTTCCACAAGCTCTCTATTTCTAGCCAGCTCGGCAGGACAACCTGTCACCTGCAATAAGTCATACTAAGACCAAGTTTCTCAACACTTAAGGAAAATTTAAAAATCGTTAATAAAACAGATAAATTATCAAAACTTCGCCGTGTCCCCGGCAACGGCGCCAAAAACTTGACGACTCTTTTTCTACATCGAGCGTCCGCAAGTGTACGGGTCGTGCAAGTAATATAAAGTGGCTCTTTTGAAGAACCGGATTGTCGAACCCACAGGACCGGACCCATTCCTCTAACTATCCATTTCTAGTGTGCTTTTAAATACCTAAAGTGTTGGTGATAGACATTGATTGAGATAAATTAAGTCTAAGTTTGGGTCAACGAAATATTCTGGAGATTACTCTAGGAGCAACATAGAGTTGAAACCAGATGAATCACAAGACTAGCATTTGCAATGGAATAAGGTTGAATTGGTCAATTGTTATTTCACATAACTGGAATTGCATGTTCATGGTCTGCTCTAACACGGCAATCTAGCCTCACTGCATCATTGTGAGCGAGGAGTTTAATTTTCTAGTCGCGGGCAATCAATTATGTTGTGCTTTACGGGGAAACGATTAGGACTTTCGTATCGCCTAACCATTTAACTCAACTTAGCCTCACAACTACTTTGTTGAGTGGTGATGTGACATCCCAAGTTGGTCTTTCATAACCCCTGTGTGTCAACCAAGCACGGTGTTAGGTATATTTCTATCTCGACAAAATCTCTCCTTTCGAGATTACAATCATGCTCCTCACATTTCATGTTCTGACCTAGGTGTACGCTCTCTCAAGATATTACCCAAGTTAACAAATATGCTTTCATGGTGATCAATCATAAAAACAACCAACAATCCAGAATGCAAGACGATAACAACAATCAATAACTTAATTCCAAAACAATTTCATAAAATCACAATCATAATTCATAGCTTCAACCCTAGAGGAAGGGTTCTAACCATTCATGTTCGTAAAACTACTCTACACTACTATTAATCTACTCCTAAACTACATACTTACACGAGATTGGTAGATGAGAAGGGAATTTGTCAAACCCTAGATGAGTTCTCCCACTTCTCCTTCACTCCTAGGCAGCTTTCCGTAATAAAATTGTGACCCTGGAATTGGTGGGAGCCAAGGGTCCTATTTATAGTAAATGGAGAACGTGCTTAATTTAGCCTGTCGTGGAATGGCTCCGTGTCACGGAGTGGGACAGGAGCACGGTCTCCGTGACACAAGAGGGCAACGCGAAAGCTCACTGAAATCACTCCTAAAAATTTGCCTCGGCAGCATCCTGCCGCGTTGGCAGCGTGTCACGCTGCTTGGGCAGCGCGTTGACACCTCCATGTCGCGCAGCCAGCCTGCCGTGGCACGTTGCCAATGCGCAGGTGGGCTGTTGTGCGCAGCCTGCCTGCCGTGGCACGTTGCCGACGCGCAAGTGGGCTGTTTTGTCAACTCATATGTATTACATACTCTTGACCTCCTACTTTGAGGCTGTGAAAAGAACTAGGGACGGTGCTGGCATATCTACTACCTTGTGAGATTCCTGGTGCCCAGGAAATTACTGGGAGGATTAAGAGACATTCCCTCTCGTTCTCAAGCTGGCTGTCCCCCAACTATGGCATCGCACTAGTACTTCCTTCTGCTGCTGTAGTTATGTTGTGGACAGCTGGAGTCTGCCTCGTATCACATATTTCTCTAGGCAGACATAACAATGAAAGCTTAGGGACTCAATCCTATACAACTCGGCTCTATAGCACAATCTGAGAGGAAGGAAAGGTAACTATACCATCATGCCTCGTAGCCTCCTGCTTATAGAATAGGGTGCACAACACATTTATAAGTAAGACTCTACTAGACACGGCTTGCAGACTCCTTAGGATACGAACTGCTCTGGTACCAAGTTTGTCACGCCCCACCTTGGGAGGCATGACTGGAACCTAGTGCTACACTGGAACCTGACTGACCTGGCTAGGCTTATGCACGTCTGGTGTAAGACTGCAACTCAACTCAAGAAAACAACGAGCTATATCTCAGCTGTAAACACGGCCTCCGACCGACAAGGCCTTATAGCGACCTGTAAAAGAAAATAGCTAACCAGCAACAGACAATAACAGGGAATCCTATGCGGGCCGACAAGACCACCATGATATCTAGTTATAACTGAAATGAAAATTAGGCGTTGTACTAGGCCCCACACGACCAACACATAAAATAAGACATATATGGGCCCCACACAGCCAACGACACTCAACTAACTAATGATTATAGTCTGCAAGCCTATAAGAATACCAGTAGTGGTCGGGACAGGGCACCGGCCTACCCAAATGCTTATACAAATAAAAGACTGGATCTCTACCACCTGGCAACCCCGAATGAAAGGAGCTGGCCAAACTGCTAACTCTGAACGGCTGCTACTGAAGGTCCTGAATTCTATCTGTCTAATCCTGCAGGCAAGTAATGCATCCCACGGGGGAGGGCGTTAGTACTATATGTACCGAATATGTAAGACAACAAATAAGCTGATAAAGACTGGAAGTAAATAGAAAGGAGGGGCAGAAATATTAACCTGTAAGCCTACTTATTTGTAGTCTGCATCTAGCAAAACACTACATGTACGTAAGCTAAAACTATATAACTATAAATCCATAAGCTATAACTAGCAGGAAAGAATACAAACAAGAACCTCAATTGGCCCCTATAAGCCTGGAAGGTACAAACAACACATAAATAACCTACCCGGGCCTCCATAAGCCCTGGCAAGTACACGTCAATCTATATACCCCTATCTAGGCTTCTATTACCCTATTGGTGCTATAGCCAACCTACCTGTTCCCCTGGGTCTGCAACTGAACCCGCTTGGCTCCTGATCTGTAGGTGTGTCTGAGTTTAGTGGACTCTTGATATCTGCACCCAGGCACCAGGCTCGACGGGGGTGTGGTGCCGATACGACATAAAATAGTCCAGCCATGGAATGGACTGTATGAGGCCCTCAGACCCTATCTTCATCCCTCGTGGATGGCATACTGCTCCTTGGAGCAACATCATCTAGCCCTTGGCGGGCATCGACACAGCTAGTAACCCTGGGGAGGTCACGGATGGCTCCTAAGTAAGTGTAACCCCAATCGAGATGCTATACTGAAATCTCAATCTAGCCACTCAAAGGAGTATCTGGCCTTCTGGGCCTAAAGCTACCGCTACTCGCCCCTAGAATAGTTTCTAAGGCTGCTAATAGGCACCTCCGTGCACCTGTATCTGATCAGAGGATCCTAGTAGCGATCATGATCTCTAATGGTCTAGACTAGGTAGGGCGAGGTCTGGAGTTGCTTACGATACTCTGAATGTCCTGCTCGAACAACTATAACTCATAAACAACTGTAGGGTCGCGGGCGACTAGTTACTTAGTTTCTCTGCTCAGAATGACTGTAGGACTGTTACTGACCGAACATGATTTGGAGCAGTCAGCCCCCTAATCCTCCACAGGAAGCTTACTGACATTCTTAGCCTGAGGGTAGTATTGTACTAACATGGTGCTTGTCCTTTAGACCTCATCTGGGTTTGCTCATATCTTATATGACTTTTCTGGACTATTCCTAACCTTATAGACAAGTTTATATAGATTTAGCAACTCACTGCTTTGTACTTGAGTATCTTATAAGAACAGGTTGGGGCTATCACGCCCATGAAAAGGACTCTACTCGATGCGACTTTCAGACATTTCGAGGATACTCTCAACCTAGTGCTCTGATACCAAGTTTGTCATGCTCCGAGTCTACACCCTGGACGGAACACGGTACTTGGAGTCACAAGTAACCCCAAGTCAACCCTTGGTCTATCATACACTGGTATTCTGAGTAAAACATGCATAGCGAAAGCTTTGAAATAATACATCATAGCTTTTATGAAAATTATAAACTGAACATAGTGTTTTAAAATATCTGAGAATATGAAATCAAGTCTGTGTCTGAAAGCCATCTAACTGAGGAGTTGCTGGGACAATCCCCCAGCTAACTCTAAGTCTAACTGATAATGATAAAAAAAACTGAAATGAATGAAATAACGCCCTCGAAATATGAGGGCTCACACTGATGCTGCTGATTGAGAGATCCGAACGAATAAGCTAACGACGCTGGGTTTGATAACCTGCGGCTATATCATGAAACGATACAACATATATGCATTAGTACTTTGAATGTACTGAGTAAGTGGGAGAAGCATAATGATAAATATATATATGACTGAACTGAAAAGACAATGCAATGACCAACTGATAAACTGAACTGAACAATCTGAAGTAAACTGAGATGGTCAAGATGACCCTGTCTGGTGGTCAAAGACATGCCCTGAATTTGAAAGTTCTGAGTTTGAGACACTGTACTAAACTAAGCTGAGCTGCTAGAACTGAAACTGAACTGAGCTGCTTATTCTAAAACTAGACTGGACTAATTAGTGGGAGAGGTTATAACGGACATATAACCACGTGAGTTAGACGTGGAGTCCGATGTATACACCCCACCGGTAGGACCCCATATACCTTGCCAGGGTATAAAGGAATGGAATGTGAGAATCACTGTCAGAGGGGGGGCCATGAGGCCAAGTAAATATAACCTACGGTGGCAATGTAGTTCTGGAACATGGGTGCGTTGGAACCCTGACCCTTTCGGTGCTAAGTCCTACTCCCACCGGATAATCCTATCACGACTACTATTGACAAGCGGATAGCTCGATACTGGGGCCCAAGACTATAACTGACTGGGGGATACTGTCTGAGAGTTCCCCGAGCGTCTTATAGGACCGGATTTGGAAACTAAGTTCTAAGACTGGTCAAAGCTGCTAATCTGAAAGCGTCGTAACCGTCTAAAGAACAAACTGATAACTGAACTGGGGTCCTGGGGCTGGTCAGAGTTATAAAACTGGAATTTCATGACCGCCTAATGGACCAAATAAATTATATTTTGAGTCTGGTTCTGATAACTGAGAGACACCACTTACACCTCGGAAAAAGACTGTAGTCAAACTGATTAGTTGACAATTTTCTGAATGATTCTGAAGAGATTCTACATTCTAACTGGACTGAACTACTAAACAGCTAATAGAGAACTCAACTCATTCCAACAACACGGGAATTTCATAATATGACCAAATTTCAAGAATTTAAAAGGGTTTCATCCAACAAGGGCAAAATCATTCTCCTTAATGGAATAATTGCTCACACACACACACACACACATATATATATATAATAAGAATTCCTAGGATATTCAGCCCAAAACATTTTTTACAAAATAGACGGAATTTAATACCCAATAATCTTTACTCGAAAAATTAGGGCTGTAAATCATCTTGGCAATAACAACAACTATTTACTTATGAAATGATGAAAATCATATGAGTAATAAACATGGATAATAACCCAATTGAAATTAACGAGAACCAACATGAAAATCTCTGCATATTCGAAAATCTCAGTGCTAAACTGATAGGGAAATAATGGGATGATTTTTGAGGACATAAGGGAATGACAATTCCCTTGTTGAATTCCCACATACCTGGTAGAAGAAACCCTGCTCGAAATTTCTCCTTGAGGCTTTGATAAACACCTTGGTGAAACCCTTGAACTTGAGAGAGTGAAGGAAGAAAGGTTTGAGAGAGTATTTTGATAGAATGAGAGATTAGGCTTAGGAAAACCCTTAAAAACATGCAAGGTAGTAGCCAAAATGACGTAGTTTAGAAGTTAAAAGCGTAGGAGTTTATGAAAATGCCCCTGGAGAAACTACCCAAACTGGAGCCACGACTAACATAACGAGTCGTCGCCACTTCAAATGACTCGTCGTCTTGCCCGTTAAGTACACTGGAAATTCAGCTTCATCATTCTTCAAACCACGACCAATGTAACGAGTCGTTACTCCACCCAAAGACTCGTTAAACCCACTCATCAAGTGCTCTAAAAGATAAACTTCAAAACTTCAGCTTCCTCATTTCACGATTAACATGACGAGTCGTTGCTTCCTCTAACAACTCGTCAAGTCCACCCGTCATGTACATTGGATCTTCCTTCATGGTCTTAGCTCCTTCCTCCTAACGACTGACATGAAGAGTTGTTGCCTCACCTAACGACTCTTCACATACCTTCGTCACCTACACTGCTTAAGGCTTAACTCGGGGACCCTGCCTTCCATCCAACGACCAATCTAACAAGTCGTTGCCAGGAAAGATGACTCGTTAGGTCGTCTGTCATCACCTGACTTAACCATGCCTCAAAACTATTTTCCCATGGGGCTAACCACGGTCCGTTAGGCCTCCTAATGAGTCATTCCCCGACTCGTTCTGCACAAAACTTCCCTTCTTGGCTTGATTTCCTTCCTTAAGCCCGGAATTTGATCTTTGAAATATCCGGGGTGTTATAGGGGCGCTGGCCCTGCCTCTAACTACTAATAGGGTCCCCTTCCTTAGGGTACCCACGAGTCTATTTGACTTGGACGATTGGGCTGGCTTCCTGTGTGACCTATATGACGAATGTTATGTCAACTGGGACTGACAATCACTGGTAGTAGCTAACTAGATGGAAGTCTGTCACTCAGTTCACTAGACAACCCCTAGGCTGCTAACTCTAAAATATGGCCTTTCTATCTATATTTCTGGCCCTGGGTGTAAGGGTATGCCAATAGCCTCTGGGCGTGCTTCACTAACAATACAGGAGCCAAACTAGTGGCTATATGGCCGAGCTGCGGCTATGCTGTTCAACTCACTAACTCAGGCCTAATAACTATCTATGAGCTTCTAAGGTCTAGGCCTGGCCATAAGACATCCAATTCAACTAGTACAATATACTGAAAATTGATGAGTTCCTATGATCTTCCAGCTTGTATCACACTTGACATGCTCTTTCTTGACAAAGGATACTGTAATATAATGTATATATATTTTCTAACAGCTAAACCTAGCCTATATCCCTTCATAGTCTACAAACAACAGCTGACCACAAGATATCTGATCACAATCTACTGATAGCAACTATTTGCAACATAAGGAACCGTTGTTTTCATTCAAGAACATAAGTCATATCATTTACGACGAGAATAACTTGACGAAGGGATAATCCTTACATACCTCGATCGCCGATTCCCGATTATCTGACTAGTTTCAGTTGTGTTCAACAACTCTTTCCAACTTAGCCGTAATACTAGGAGAAAAAGGGACTAATTTTAATACCAAATTCAGCCAGAATGATAACTTTTGATACTAATAACAATAATACTTCAACTTCTCAGAATACGGCCAAAAACCTATAACTTCACGAGAGTTCAGAAGATAAAAATGCTTACTTGATACCTGTGGCTGATTAACAATCAATTTGGAGCAATTCTGATAACTTCTACTCGGCGGAGTTCCGATTCACTGGGCATATTTCTAGAAACTAACTCCGAAGTAATGCTCCCTATAGGCTTATAACCCGATACCTGAAGTTAATTTGAGTTTGAACGGTGTTTAGCAGCGTTACCGAAGGAAAATCATAAGAAAATTGTGGAACTCTTGCTGTCTAGACGAAGGTCTGTTTATATGTTATAATACCAAATGCACCAATTGAAGTTATATAAAACTTGGGCGGTGGACAAGGGGTCCGTGTCACGGACCCTATCGTGGCAATTCTGGTCCATGTAATGGAGCCCATCGCGGAGGGAGAGGGTCCGTGACACGTTGCCCCTTTGGCAGCTTGTCCGACCTTATACCAACTATTTTCACACTCGAATCCACCCATTTAATTCGAGGTCTCTTGCATTCCTTAACTGTAACCCACATTCGCATACTAATTGCTCATGCAACCCCCATGTTATCACCGTCCTCTATAAGGCTCCCTTTTTTAGGTACTCGAGATATTTCTAACCCTCGTAGGAATTTAAAATGTTAGAAAAATCATCGGAACGGAGAAGACTGTTGCAGCGGGTGCTTTTTTCGCCGCAGCGGTCTCGTGATAGTGATCACGCCCAAATTACACCTTGTAATAAAGTATAAAGAGGTCGCTGTCAAATATAGTAACCCAACTTAGGTTGGGGTCGATCCCACAGGGAATAGGGAAGAAATATTATGTTAACGATGATTAAATTAACGTGTAGTTAATATTTTGGAAGGGGGTTGCAAAAAAAAGTAATTTTAAAAATGATTGAGTTGATATAAAATTATTGAGGCAAAACTAGGATTGTGTTCTCATGATTTCATAACGTAATAAGCTATTTTGTTAGTGATCTATCTTGGTGAATTTTATGTAAGACTGACGATTAAGTTCACCTAACATCTCTCGACCTACATAGATGAATTTCACCTAAATCCTCTTAGACATTAGATGTGTATATTTTGCCCTCGCCGTAAGTCTTGAATTAACTATCCTCGGTTTGAGCTCAAGTTAATTAGATGAGGGTTAGTAGTATCAAATTACCAGTATTATTCTCTTTTCTTAACTTTCAACCTCTTTGGTTGATCAAGTTGAAGATATAGGCATGTTTCGACGTTTGCAACTGATAAAACTCATTAAAACAAAAAAAATAATAATCCATTCAATTAACCAATTAACAATCACTATTTTATTTTTCCTACTTCCGTTAATCCATCATGGTTTTCACAACCCTAGCTTAAGATATTTAGCTGCTCATGTTTAAGAAAATAATAACATAAGATGCAGAAGAAATCATAATGAGATACTTACAATAGTATGAAATTGTTTAACAAATCCCCAAATTTTATTGAATCACAAGAACTTGATGAATTCTCGAACAAATATTTGACTAAGTAATTACATAAATTCATAAGTTATGGATTGTGCAATACTAAATTCCACAATCTTCCACACTATTTTTTATCCAAAAGTGCACTCCTAAGACATACTAAGCAAGGGTATATATAGTAGTAGATTAAGCCTTTATTGTTCCTGCTTGGATTGGAATTGGGTTTTGCAGCTTCTGTTCCTAGTTGAACTGGGATTGGACTGCTGGGCCGTCTGGACACATCCTGAGCGCCGCATAGTCCAAGGCGCCAATATGCCTGGCGCGTCGCGCCTCTTGATGCACCATCCTCACCTGTATGTCATGCAAGCCATATCATTGCTATGCCATCTCTTATTATACTTATTTCCTCGATCCCGTTTCGCCATACTTGCTCTTTTTAACAAAAATTAAGTCCAAATCCGTCACTTTCATACCTGAAAATATCTAATTATGTGCTTTAGCTCTTTTCACAAATATCATATAAAATAAAAAAAACACAATTTATTCTCAAAACATAGCTAAGCATGCACGAAATATGGCAAATAACTGCGTAAATACGCCCTATATCACCACCCCACACTTACATTATTATTTGTCCTCAAACAATTTACTACTTCTCTTCTACAATTCACTCACAAAATTCACCTTACGAACAGGTCTACTTATATTTAGGATCATTAGACAAGTCAATCAAGCTCCAACAACCCACTCCATATGCATATAAGATCAATATTCAAAGGTCAAAATTCGAAATTACTTATCTTCTAGAACTAACTCAATAATATATATTTGGGCCAATGAATCATATGTAATTTAGCAATCAAGACATACCAAAATCTTTCCATTATGTGCCCCTCACTATTTGGAGAGATTCCCCTTTCACTCACATGATATAAAACAATATGGAATTGGGGATATATAAAACAAAATCACTCACTCTGCCCAAAAACTCAATATACATGCAAAGGACAACCCATAGGTTTTTCCTTAGTGTAAATACTCCACTAATATAGAACATCGAATATAAGATCAATTAGGACGTAAATTGGTTATAGTGTAGGTTAATTAAGGGATGGATATGAACTATTTGGCCAAGATAGTGACTAATCTCTCTAAGCACGTTAATACTTCACAACTTTTTCACTTTTTAGCACATTCTTTAATCTCCCACTTTTTTTCATATACCTGCTTTTATTTTTCAATTCTTCCAACTTGCACTTAAGTGACTAGTAAGGAATTTTACTATTTAGCTCATTCACAATTTTTTCTTTTCAAAGCTTGATTCATTAATTTATTTTTCAATCTTTTTCTCTTTTTCTTTCCCCACTAATATCATCCTCCTTGTGTTGAAAATTTTCACATTATTTTTCTTCTAATTTCCACACTTTAGCTTTTCCCTCTTTCTCTCCTTGTTCTCCTTTTATGCAAATTTTTACTTATAGTGCTCTAGGAGTCATTTGAATCAAATAAAAATAAATAGAACAAAAGGGATTAAGTTTGTAATATGACTATAAAAAGTCTAAGGCTCAAAATGGCTAACTAGGATAATCACATTAAGGTAGGCAAAATAGGATACAAATAGGCTACTAAAGAAATGTCTATATCACTTCCTAGATTCAGCATTCTCATTTCACTTTGCACATACACTGGGAAAGTTCTCGACATCAAATTGCGAGCATGGAGTAGACAAATAAATCTCACTCATACAATGGTATAAATGGTTCAATAATGGCAATAAAGATTACATAAACACATATATCCATATTGAATGTTTCACATTATTAAGCCCAAATTTCAAGCTTAGGAGTTAAGTTCAAAAAGTCTAAGTGTTTCTACCTTTTCATTCATTTTTGTGAGAATTTCACAAAGCCTAATGATACTCTAAGTGAAGCACCTAGAATTTGTAAGGTCTCAAGTTCTTGTTCTCCTAATGACTAATTTTCTCTTAAGATGGTCGTCATCCATCCATCATCGGGAATAGTCATGACTATGACTCAAAAGAAAAATCTAGACTCTCTAATCGATTCTTAGGGACTATCCACTGAAAAAGTACCAATAACAAAAACTAGGGGAACCCAAATAAAAACAATACCAATAATACTACAAAAAAATACTACAAGCTAATAGGATAAGTCTTGAATCACAAACAAAAAAATCAAGGCCCACCAAGAACAAATTTAGCAATGAAAGCATACATGATTTAATGAAGTTTATTTCTCCCACCACACACTTAATCAATAACACTATCCTCAGTGCTAAAGCAATAAAGAATAAGTAATAGGGTGAAAGAAGAACTTCTTAGGCCCCTAATCCTCATCATATGTGGGGGAAAATTGGTGCTCCGCGCGCCAAATATTGCTGTGTGTTGCGCTGGTCTATGCACTAGCAATGCTGCGCATCACGCCAGCCTGTGCACTATGTGCTGCATGATTTTTTTTGCTTCCCCTTTTTCAATAATAAGGCTCAAAATTCTTTTGCAGTTTATGACTTAATTCCTGCACATTTGTACAAGCACATCAACTCTAAAAATCAAAAATTAAATTACCTTGGGTTTCCTCCCAAGTAGCGTTTGATTTAACGTCGCGACACAATGCAGGTATCTTGATTACTCAGACTTCATCAAGATGCCTGTTGAGATCATGGTCACATGCAATGACCCTCATTTTGAGGGTTGGGAACAGTATCACTAGGCAAAGTGCCCCTTTTCCTTTGATTTAATGCTGTCGAGATTTGCCCTACCTACTACTCTAATTACTTGATGGAGCTCAAATTTGAGTCTGCCAGTTGACTCAAGCTTGAAAGCTCACCCCTCATCTCTTTGACTCCTACCTCAGTGGTATCGACCTTTTTCATCATATGACTCATCATGTACTCTAACCTTGCAGTTGCAGAGTCGTTTGTAGTAGGCTCTCTTGCTATTGGAGGAATATACACTCTATTCCTATCATTCTTGGGGGAATCTCTATTCCTCCATTTACCTTTGTCCCTATCTCTATCCCAAGACCTGTTGTAGTGATTGTCCCCATAGTAGTTCTGACCTTGATTCCTTGGCCTTGACGCTAAGAGTCTTGGTTAGACCCTTGAGTGTTGGTCCAGAAATCCCCTTGATTGTTCACAAAGTTTGCTTTCTCTTCCATATCAGGATGGTGATCCTCATACCTGGGTCCCTTATCTTGAGCATTCACCACATGCACCCTCTATGTATTCAGTGTGGTTAGGTACTTGGTCTTGAGAAGGGCCATGTCTTGGTTATGTTCTTCTTTCTTTTTCCACTGCCCTAATGTTATCCCTCGAGAATAGTTTATGGCAGCGGCCTCAAATTCTCTAGTGTGCCATTTCCTGTTGGTATTCATCATCTTATCCAATATTTCACTGGCTTCTGCAAAAGTGTGGGCCATCATGGACCCCTCAGCTGTTCCGTCCGCTATAGCTTTATTTGAGGTGCTCAGTGATTGATAGAATACTTCCAAAAGGATCTCCTCAGGATGCTTGTGATAGGACACTGCTTCAATTTCTTTTTGAATCTTAACCATGCCTCATGTAAAGCTTCCTCGGGTAATTGTCTAAAATTATTAATTTCATCTCTCAACTAAATCATCTGTGAGGGTGGGAATAACCTCTCCAAGAAAGCTGCAGTCAGCTCTGCCCAGGTAGTAATAGACACTTCTAGAAGCTCATTCAGCCACATAGTAGCTTCCCTTGCTAGTGAGAATGGAAATAATCGGAGTCTAATAGCCTCTTGGGAAACCTTAGGCAGTCTGTAGGCATTGCAGATCCCAATGAAATTTATCAGGTAGTGGTTTGGATCTTTTCTAGATAAACCATCGAACAAACCTTGCATGCTCAGCAACTACATCATTGTACTTGTCACATCAAACTTAGCATTAGCAAGCAGTGGGGGTGGAACAATGGCTCTCGTGTAACCAACTTTCTCTTGCTTAAATTCCTCCTCGAAGAGCACATGTCATATAACATTACGTCCGTGATGACGTGGGGGGTTTTATTGGTTCCTTTCTACCAAAGCGGCAACAAAATTTACAGCCTTAGCTCTCCTAGCCGCTTTAGCTAGTCGGGCTTCTTCTGCCAGGTGCGCAACTTCCATTTTTTACGCCTTAGTCGTCTCCTCTAGTGGGAATTAATCTGTGCCACAGGGTTCTCCATGCTAACCCGTGAGTAAATAAAAGAAAACAAAAATATAAATCACAAAATAAGGACTACAAGATAAATTTAAACACCAATTAACTATTTTTACACCATATTCCCTAGCAATGGCGCCAAAATTTTATCACGCCCAAATTACACCTCGCAATGAAGTATAAAGCAGTCGCTATCAAATATAGTACCCCAACTTAGGTTGGAGTCGATCCCAAAAGGAAAAAGGAAGAAATAATATGTTAACGATGATTAAATTAACTTGTAGTCAATATTTCAGATGGGGGTTGCAAATAAAAAAGAAAAAGTAATTCTAACAATGATTGAGATAAAACTAGGATTGTGTTCCCCATGATTTCATAATGAAATAGTGTTACACCCCATAAATTTTCATCATCTAATCAACATATGCATGTGCATGTCGAGAGTTCTTAGAGTGCGGAGCATCTGGGAGAAGGGTCGAAGGTGGATCGCGTGAGTGTGACGTCGAGCGAGCGGGTGGAAGGGAGCCAAAGGTAGCCTCGGTGGGTACTCGTGTTTCAGACCTCCCTCCAATGCATGGGGCGGCATGTCGCGCCCCTGTCCTGCCGCGATGGGAGGTGTGCCGCGGACCCCCGCCACCGTCTCAAACTATATATAAGTTTTGTCTTGTTGTGATTTCATTTAAAACATTTGAAATGAGAGAAGCGTACCTAAGGGGATTTCCCTCTTGGATTTTCATCTAGGTAAGGTCAATTAAGCTATCAAATCACCTCTAATCATGAATTCATCTTGGGTAACAAATTCCGAAGTTACCAAGAACATATCTACGAGTTGAATCTTTAAATTTGGCTCAGATTGACGGAGCCCTAAGGAGTAAAAGTCATAGAAATCATCTCTATTTAAGTATAGAATTCCTTCCAGTGATAGTAAGTATTTCTATCCTCTTAATTTATAACAATTCGTAAAGTTTTGCCGAATTAAATTTGTTCTGAATTGTTGTCGTTGTATCTTGTGGGATGATGTTGCTTGCCAATTTTCTTGAAATAGAATAGCTTCATTCTCATGAAGTATTATCTATGATGTGGAAGGATTGCAAGTTTATAGTTGAAGCTTGATCGGTTAAGTGGAGTTCGACCAATTGAGGTATATTAAGGCTAAACCTCCTTCGACAAGTTGCTCTCGTCATATATTCGATACGGCTTATGATTTTTGTAGTAGTATTTATGGTTACGTGTGTTGTGGTTAGCTTCTGCGATTTGAATCTATGATTAGAGTAAGTATCCCTTGTCGGGATTGGCCATGCCTAGCTTTGCCACTCATTAGAATCGACTAGAGGTTAATAAGTTGTATTATTGTTGCATAGATCGGTTAGTGATGTCGTGCTGCCTTAACAAGGTCGTAGAGACTTGTGGTTAGCCCGTTGAGCATGTCTTATTAAATTGGGTAGCATAAGGCATAGCTTGACAATGTAATTTCCTGTTCATGACTCCTAGACTTGATAAAGCTTGCCTATGGGATGCTGGCGTACTTTGACACCCACAGAGCTAGAATCTTAGTATTGTAATCCTACCGTCGGGTTAATAGTTGTGTGGCTACCTGTAAAGCTACTGTGGTTGGCTTCTTAGGATCATATCTTGTTATTAGAAGCCCTGTAGTCATTTTAGGCGAAGGAACCATATAGTTTGGTCGCCTATGACTTTATTGATAACTTATAAGCCATTTTGTACTGCTATGCCTTCAAACCAATTATGCCTAACATCCTAAGGGATTAGCTTCAGAGTACTACTTGTCGTGGCTGCCCAGTGGGATACGCAGTTTAGATGCAAGGGCAATACCTAATATTAGCAATTTTCTAGCTTGTTATGACATTCAGATTATTGTTCAGGCCACTCCGGACCTTGCCCTTTTTTCTTGGCAAGCTGATTTTATAATTGTCTTCATGACTGTCTGGCTAGTAGAGGACACATAGGGTATGCCGGTTGGATGTTATAGAAGTTGCTATAGGGGCAAGTAACAGTTGTGTTTAGGCCTAAGGGGCTATGCTACGCTCGCCGAGCGATGTACGAAAATATAAGTGTTACACCCCGTAAGATTCTCGGTACTTAGATGGCCTATTCGCACGTTGGTTAAGCATATTTGAAAGCCATACGTGCTAGAAAAAGGCCCGAAAAAGATCGGACGTGGAAACCTGTCGGACCATCGCGGAAAGAGCCGGGGCAGAACCCCTCCGTGATGGCACCGTGTCATGGAGGCGGGGCCACCGCGTTGGCTCCGTGACACGTTGGGCCTGTCCAGGCCCAAGTATATAAGCCCCCACTTTGGTTTTAAGTGATATATATCATTTGATAATTCCAGAAAACGCAAGAGAGCAGAGAGAAGATGAAGAGGGTAATTAAAATATCGTTCGATTACGCTGCCAAACGTAGTCCATATCCAAATCAACCTCAGATACCGAGGTATTTAGCAGCAGGGAGCATTCCTACGGATTTTGTTTCACGACATACGGCCGACGAATCGTCGAGCTACCGGACTAAGGTAAGTAGAATTGCTCCAAACTAGTGTCAATATGCTCCTAGCCGTAAAGTGAATACTTCTCCCTT
>JACEIK010000369.1:0-10932 GCA_018107945.1 Datura stramonium | reverse complement strand
GAATTTGTAGAGAGAATCAGTGGTCTAATATCATTATAGATACTAATTCTTTGGCTATGTTGAACATTATCAAAGTGAAGTGGGAGGTGCCTTGGAATATCACTATGGAGGTGAACTATATAAGAATCTTGAGCAGCAGAATCTCTGCAAGAGTACAACATTACTCAAGGGAAGGAAATACTCTTACAGATTATTTAACTAACCTAGTTATTATTTTTGCAGGTAATTATCAAATAAATCATTTTTAGGAATTACCTAGCGAGGGAAGGAAAATCATCAATCTGGACAAATGGGGAACTCCACATATAAGAAGATTTACAAATTAGGCATTGATGAAACAAAGGTAGAAAGTAACATATGAGACAGGATAGATCTTAAGAATAAAAGCATACATTTGATAGGTACAAGTAAACTACATATGTTATCACCTCAGTCTGAAGAAATTTCGGTTGGTTAACACATTACTCACCTAGTGAGAGCGTAGAGGTGTTTCATTAATGGTTAATCAAGATTGAGGAAAACAATCTGGTATGTTGAATCTACCGATATCAACTTCAGCTCATATCTTATTTCAGTGAGAACAAGAGAATTTAAATAGGGAATATAGGATTCTATTCAATAATCAAGGTTACAGGTGGTGGTATTAATCTCATAGAGATTCAACCTACTGTAATTGAGAGAAAGGGACAGAAGCTTATCTACAGATATAAGGCATTGAAAGTTGGAAGGTACAGTATATAAGACATTGCAGTCAATTGGGGTGGATTTGGTGAGCATCAGTTGAAGAGACTCAGATCTAGAGAGTGTCAAACTGTAAAGGAAAAGATCCTATTCAATCCAAAGTTAGAGACAAGAATAGAGGAAGAGAAGCGCAGAGAAAGATTACTGGTGGAAATGGGACAATAATTTGCCAATCAGAGAGTAGAGGAACGAGGAGGCCATGGAAATCATCAAAATCTTTAGCTGAGAAGACGAGGAGCTAGAGGATTTGGAAAATTGTAGGACCCTATAGTGACTGATGGTTGTCTTATGTCTTTATGTCTTTTGGTATTGAAACTGCAGCGGGCCAAATTTGTTGGGCTGTTCCACATTACTGTAGGGCCTAAAGGCCTGGATTGTTTTATTTTCTGTTTATAAAATGTGACCTATACAACCACGCCTTAATTTTTTATACAAAAACCTACTATCTTTCAAGTTAGTTATTATGTTGTCAAGTCTCACATCAACTATCACCACCAATTAAATACACAAAATAACCTTCACCATTTGTCGGTTCAACTTTCTCAATCCTCTCTCATTAGGGTCAATCACATAATTGAGTTTTCTTGGTATTAATCATCACATTATTCCTACATGTTCTCATTGTAGGTAACTCACATGGGACCGTCATCGCCCCATTACCTTGCTTATTCATTAAGGAGATTCATTGATGCACAACAATTATTCAATCGCCACCTAGACTTAATTACTCAATCTTGCTAACTACGATTTCTCACCATTATCCATTCTTTTCTTCCCTCAGGTTCTCTTTAAAAAAAAGATTATACTACCGATTTTATGTCCTCATCCAAATATAAATTACGACACCAATTTTTCTAAACCAAAGCCAGGTCTGATCACCTCACTTCTCCTCTTATTCATATTATTACAATATATACACTTAAGGGTACACCAACAAGATCATACCTTCAAAGTATACAATCAAGATCATTTCATCAAGAACATCAACAAGGATACGGTCTCAAGAACATACGTCAAAGAAATATATATCACGAGTACAACCCACACTGTTAATTACCAACTAGGTTTCACTCTCTCATGCATCCTCTTACTTAAGATTAATTCTCCAATTTTATAGTTACGTTACTACGAATACTTACATTCACGTCATTAGATTTTTATGATCCTTCTATCCTCATCAATTGTACATCAATAGTATGCATGTATATGTTTCTATAATTAAGTCTAACACAAAGTAAGCCATAACCTACCTGGGCGGCACACTACTGCCAAGAAAACCATGGGGTTTCGTCCTTGTCTCCAGCTTTGGTGTTCTTGCAGATAATCATCGGCGAGGATGGTGAAATCCTTGCCCTTCTCTAGCCACCCTCTTCTTTCCCTAGTTGGAAAAGCCAAACCTCCATTCTTAGATGTTTTTAATTACTAATCCTTATTAAAAGGGATCTAAGTCTAGAAACTAGACAAAATACAAAGTTTTGATCCGCATCGTTTGTTGCAGGGAGGATATTTTTGCTGCAACGGTCTTGCTACGATGAAGATCATCTGCCACGGCAGTCCTGCCGCCTGGATCCACCAAAACTTTAATTCATCTCATCAAGTCAATTAATAAAATAATCTCTTATTCTAAGAAAATATGCTAGACCCGCAAAATTTTAAATCATTATGCCAATGTCATCGAGGCTCTATAACCATCGGATGGGTCGTTACGTTAAATACCAATTAAAAAATCATCCATCCTCGAACGAATTCATGGGATATGCATGGGTTTTCTATTGCATCGTAGTATAAATCCATGTAGGGTCGTAATTATGATTATATCCTTTCTACCGTGGTCTTACTGTTATCACTGCCGAATTTAACCAGAACTTCACCAGACCCCAATTTTGAGGTTCTAAAATACTAATAGGCATACTAAATGGACACACGCATGAATTTAATTCTCCCGTCCTCGCATTTCCAACTAGGAATAGTCCAATGTACGCCACTTCTACTAGCTATTTTAACACTCGAATCGACCCATTTAATCCTAGGTCTTCTGCATTCCTTAACTGTAACCCACATTCACATACTAATTGCTCATGCAACCCCCATGTTATCACCGTCCTCTATAAGTCTCCCTTTTTTAGGTACTCGAGATATTTCTGTCCCTTGTAGGAATTTAAAATGTCGGACATATCATCGGAATGGAGAAGCCCATTGCAGCAGGTGCTTTTTTCGCCGCGGCAGTCTCGCGGTAGTGATCACGCCCAAATTATACCTTGCAATAAAGTATAAAGAGGTCGTTGTCAAATATAGTAACCCAACTTAGGTTGGGGTCGATCCCACAGGGAATAAGAATGAAATAATATGTTAACGATGATTAAATGAACGTGTAGTTAATATTTCGGAATGGGGGTTGCAAAAAAAAGTAATTTTAAAAATGATTGAGTCGTTATCAAATTATTGACACAAAACTAGGATTGTGTTCCCATGATTTCATAACATAATTAGCTATTTTATTAGTGATCTATCCTGGTGAATTTTGTGTAAGACTGACGATTAAGTTCACCTAACGTCTCTCGACCTACATAGATGAATTTCACCTAAATACTCTTAGACATTAGATGTGTATATTTTGCCCTCGCCATAAATCTTGAATTAACTATCATCGGTTGGACCTCAAGTTAATTAGATGAGGGTTAGTAGCCTTAAATTACCACTATTATTCTCTTTTCTTAACTTCAACCTCTTTGGTTGATCAAGTTGAAGATATAGGCACGTTTTGATGTTTGCAACTACTAAAACTCATTAAAACAAAGAAAATAACAATCCATTGAATTCACCATTTAACAATCACTATTTTGTTTTCTTTCTTCCGTTAATCCATCATGGTTTCCACAACCCTAGCTTAAGATATTTAGCTTCTCATGTTTAAGAAAATAATAACATAAGATGCAGAAGAAATCATAATGAAATACTTACAATAGTATGAAATTGTTTAACAAATCTGAAAAGTTTATTGAATCACAAGAACTTGATGAATTCTCCAACAAATATTTGACTAAGTAATTACACAAATTCGTAAGTTATGAATTGTGCAATACTAAATTCCGCAATGTTCTAGAATGTTCCTGCTTGGTTGGAATTGGGTTTTGCAGCTTCTATTCCTAGTCGAACTGGGATTGGACTTCTGGGCCGTCTGGACACTGCCTGAGCGCCGCGCAGGCCAAGGCGCCAATATGCCTGGCGCGTCGCGCCTCCTAATGCACCATCCTCTCCTGTATGTCGCGCAGGCCATAACACTGGTATGCCTATGCTATGCGATCTTCTATTATACTTATTTCCTTGACCCCATTTTGCCATACGTGCTCTTTTTAACAACAATTAAGTCCAAATCCGTCACTTTCATACATGAAAATATCTAATTATGTGCATTAGCTCTTTTCACTAATATCATATAAAATCAAAAAAACACACACAATTTATTCTCAAAACATAGCTAACCATGCGCAAAATGTGGCAAATAACTGTGCAACTACGCCCTATATCACCACCCCACACATAAATTATTGTTTTTTCTTGAACAATCTACCACTTCCCTTCTCCAATTCAGTCACAAAATTCACCTTACGAACATGTCTACTTACACTTAGGTTCATTAGACAACTCAATCAAGCTCCAACAACCCACTCTATATGCATATAAACTCAACATCTAAAGGTCAAAATTCGAAATTACTTAGCTTCTAGAACTAACTCAACAATATAGTTTGGCACAATGAATCATATGTAATTTGGCAATCAAGATACACCAAAATCTTACCATTATGTGCCGCTCACTATTTGGAGAGATGCCCCTTTCACTCACATGATATATAACAACATTAAATTGGGCCTATATAAAACAAAATCATTCACTCTCCCAAGAACATATCTACGGAGTTTAATCTTTAAATTTGGCTCGAATTGGCGGAGCCCTAAGGAGTAAAAGTCGTAGAAATCATTTCTATTTAAGTTTAGAATCCTGCCAGTGATAGTAAGTATTTCTACCCTCTTAATTTATAAGAATTCGTAAAGTTTTGCCGAATTAAATTTCTTGTGACTTGTTGTCGTTGTATCTTGTGGGATGATGCTGCCGACCAATTTTCTTGAAAGAGAATAGCCTAATTCTCATGAAATATTATCTAATACATGGAAGGATTGCAAGTTTATAGTTGAAGCTTGATTGGTTAAATGGAGTTCGACGAATTGAGGTATGTTAAGGCTAAACCTCATTTGGCAAGTTTCTCTCGTCGTATAGTCGATAAACTTATGCTTTTTGTAGTTGTATTTATGGTTATGTGCATTGTGGTTAGATGCGGCGATTTGAATTTATGATTAGAGTAAGTATCCCTTGTCGGGATTAGCCATGCCTAGCTTTGCCACTCATTAGAATCGGCTTAGAGGTTAATATGTTGTATTATTGTTGCATAGATCGGTTAGTGATGTTGTTATGCCTTAGCAAGGTCGTAGAGGCTTGTGGTTAGCCCGTTGAGCATTTCTTGTTAAATTGAGTAGCATAAGGCATAGCTTGACAATGTAATTTCCTGTTCATGACTCCTAGACTTGATAAAGCTTGCCTATGGGATGCTGGCGTACTTTGACGCCCACAGAGCTAGAATCTTAGTATTGTAATCCTACCTTCGGATTAATAGTGGTGTGGCTACCTGTAATGCTACTGTGGTTGGCTTAGCATGATCATATCTTGTTATTAGCAACCCTATAGTCATTTTAGGAAAAGGAACCATATAGTTTGGTCGCCTACGACTTTATTGATAGCCTATAAGCCATTTTTCTATCGCTATGCCTTCAAAACGATTATGCCTAACATCCTAAATGATTAGCTTTTGAGTACTACTTGTATTTGGATGCCCAGTGGGCTACGCAGTTTAGATGCAAGGGCTACGCCTATTATTATCAATTTTCTGGCTTGTTATGACATTTAGATTATTGTTCAGGTCACTCAGGACCTTGCCCTTTTTTTTCTACGCTAGCTGATTCTATAATTGTCTTCATGACTGTCTGGCTAGATGTGGACACATAGGATATGCCGGTTGGATGTTATACAAGTTTCTATAGGGCAAGTAACAGTTGTGTTTAGGCCTAAGGGGCTATGCTACGCTCACCGAGCGATGTACGAAAATATAAGTTAGGCCTGACAAATGCTATATAGGCTACTCAGGGAGAGAAATATAACTATGAAGTGCCTATGGGGCTATGTTGTGCTCACAGAGCAATATGAAGTCCAAAGCGACTATATTGAGGCCTGTAGAGCCACTTGAAGTGGTGCCCTTACCAACTTCCTTTATGCTTGAGTTGGCATTACTGACCTTCAGAAGTACCTTGTGTGCTTGGGGTGCAGTTACAGGATCCTAGAAGGCTCAAATAAAGTTATAGAAGCCCAAAGGGCTCAAGATACAGATACAGGGGCCTTATGTGCTCACCTATTGCCTAAGGGGCTATTTGCAGAGATGTATTGATTGCTTAAGGGGCTACTTACAGGTATATGTTGATTGCCTATGAAGGACTAGTTATAGTTGAGCTACAGAACAACACATAGATGTATGTTGATTGCCTGTGTAGGGGTAGTTTTGGTTAGACTACATAATTCCTTTGAGGCTACAATGGTACTGATAGGGGTATACAGATTGGATTGCACTTGCCATGGCTTATGGAGGCCAGGTAGGTTATTGTTCGATTGTTTGTACCTTCAGGCTTATGGGAGCTAGGTTAGGTTCTTGTTTATCTAATATTGTTAGCATACAATTGGGACTCAAGGTGCTCTGATAATCCTATTTGTGGACATTAAACTAAAAATTGAAAGGTGAAAACTGCTAGGTCTGATCACCTCACTTCTCCTCTTATTCATATTATTACAATATATACACTTAAGGGTACACCAACAAGATCATACCTTCAAAGTATACAATCAAGATCACTCCTTCAAGAACATCAACAAGGATACAGTCTCATGAACATATGTCAAAGAAATATATATCACGAGTACAACCCCCACCATTAATTACCAACTATGTTTCACTTTATCACGCATCCTCTTACTTAGGATTAATTCTCCAATTTTATGGTTACGTTACTACGGATACTTACATTCACGTAATCCGATTTTTATGATCCTTCTATCCTCATCAATTATACATTAATAGTACACACGTATACATTTCTATAATTAAATTCTAACACAAAGTAAGCCATAACCTACCTGGGCGACACACTACTGCCAAGAAAACCATAGGGTTTCGTCCTTGCCTTTAACTTTGGTGTTCTTGCAGATAATCATCGGCGAGGATGGTGAACTCCTTGCCCTTCTCTAGCCACTCTCTTCTTTCCCTAGTTGGAAAAGCCAAACCTCCATTCTTAGATGTTGTTGATGACTTATCCTTATTAAGAGGGATCTAAGTCTAGAAACTAGACAAAATACAGAGTTTTGATCTGCATCAGCTGTTGCAGCGAGATATTTTTGCTGCAACGGTCCTGCTACGACGAAGGATCATCTACCGCGGTAGTCCTGCCACCTGGATCCACCAAAACTTTAATTCATCTCATCAAGTCAATTAATAAAATAATGTCTTATTCTAAGAAAATATGCTAGACCCGCAAAATTTTAATCCTTATGCCGATGTCATCGAGGCTCTATAACCATCAGATGGGTCATTACATCAAATACCAATTAACCAATCGTTCATCCCAGAATGACTTTATGGGATATGTAGGGGTTTTCTATCGCATCGTAGTCTAAATCCACGCAGGGTCATAATTATGATTATATCCTTTCTACCGTGGTCTTACTGTTATCACTGCCGAATTTAACTAGAACTTCACCAGACCCCCATTTTGAGGTTCTAAAATACTAATAGGCGTACTACATGGACACACACATGAATTTAATTCTCCCATCCTCTCATTTCCAACTTGGAAAAAGTCCCATGTACGCCACTTCTACCAGCTATTTTCACACTCGAATCGACCCATTTAATCCTGGGTCTCTCGCATTCCTTAACTGTAACCCTCATTCGCATACTAATTTCTCATGCGACCCCCATGTTATCACCGTCCTCTATAAGACTCCCTTTTTTAGGTACTCGAGATATTTCTGACCCTCGTAGGAATTTAAAATGTCGGACATATCATCGGAATGGAGAAGCCCATTGTAACGGGGGCTTTTTTTGCCGCGGCGGTCTCGCAGTAGCGATCACGCCCAAATTACACCTTGCAATAAAGTATAAAGAGGTCCCTGTCAAACATAGTAACCCAACTTAGGTTGGGGTCGATCCCACAGGGAATAGGGAAGAATTAATATGTTAACGATGATTAAATTAATGTGTAGTTAATATTTTTAAAGGGGGTTGCAAAAAGAAAGTAATTTTAAAAATGATTGAGTTGTTATCAAATTATTGAGACAAATTATTTACAAATAACTGCGTAAATACGCTCGATATCACCACCCCATACTTAAATTATTGTTTGTCCTCGAACAATCTACTACTCCCCTTCTCCAATTCAGTTAAAAAATTCACCTTACGAATAGGTGTACTTACACTTAGGATCATTAGACAAGTCAATCAAGCTCCAACAACCCACTCAATATGCATATAAGATCAACATCCAAAGGTCAAAATTCGAAATTACTTAGCTTCTCGAAGTAACTCAACAATATATATTTGGGCTAATGAATCATATCTAATTTAGCAATCAAGATACACCAAAATCTTACCATTATGTGCCCCTCACTATTTGGAGAGATTCCCCTTTCACTCACATGATATATAACAATATGGAATTGGCAACACGTTTTGAAAAAAATAAAAATATCTTCATTTTGAAATTCCATTGGACTCTACTGGAGTAATGTATTATAGGAATCATCCAAACAAAATCAATCACTTTCCCAAGAACATATCTACGGAGTTAAATCTTTAAATTTGGCTCGAATTGGCGGAGCCTTAAGGAGTAAAAGTTGTAGAAATCATCTCTATTTAAGTCTAGAATTCCTTCCAGTGATAGTAAGTATTTCTACCCTCTTAATTTATAACAATTCATAATGTTTTGCCGAATTAAATTTTTTCTGACTTGTTGTCATTGTATCTTGTGGGATGATGCTGCTGGCCAGTTTTCTTGAAATAGAATAGCCTAATTCTCATGAAGTATTATCTATGACGTGGAAGGATTGCAAGTTTATAGTTGAAGATTGACCGTTTAAGTGGAGTTCGATGAATTGAGGTATGTTAAG
The DNA here is from genome assembly GCA_018107945.1 of Datura stramonium. Classification (NCBI taxonomy): domain Eukaryota; kingdom Viridiplantae; phylum Streptophyta; class Magnoliopsida; order Solanales; family Solanaceae; genus Datura; species Datura stramonium. The sequence goes on along the minus strand of JACEIK010000369.1, from coordinate 1,926 downwards.
GCTAAATCTCTTTCGACAAATTTCTCTCGATGTATAGTTGATACGACCTATGCTTTTTGTAGTAGTATTTATGGTTATGTGCGTTGTGGTTAGCTGCTGTGATTTGAATCTATGATTAGAGTAAGTATCCCTTGTCGTGATTTGCCATGCCTAGCTTTTCCACTCATTAGAATCGGCTTAGAGGTTAATCAGTTGTATTATTGTTGCATAGATCGGTTAGTGATGTTGTGTTGCCTTAACAAGGTCGTAGAGGCTTGTGGTTAGCCAGTTGAGCATGTATTGTTAAATTGGGTAGCATAAGGCGTAGCTTGACAATGTAATTTCCTTTTCATGACTCCTAGACTTGATAAAGCTTTCCTACGGGATGCTGGCGTACTTTGACGCCCACAAAGCTAGAATCTTAGTATTGTAATCCTACATTCGGGTTAATAGTTGTGTGGCTACCTGTAAAGCTACTGTTGTTGGATGCTTAGGATCATATCTTGTTATTAGCAGCCCTGTAGTCATTTTAGGCGAATGAACCATATAGTTTGGTCGCCTACGACTTTATTGATAGCTTATAAGCCATTTTTGTACCGCTATGCCTTCAAAACGATTATGCCTAACATCCTAAGGTATTAGCTTCAGAGTACTACTTGTCATGGCTTCCCAGTGGGCTACAGAGTTTAGATGCAAGGGTTACACCTAATATTAGCAATTCTCTAGCTTGTTATGACATTCAGATTATTACTCAGGTCACTTAGGACCTTGCCTTTTTTTCTAGGCTAGCTGATTCTATAATTGTCTTCATGACTGTCTGGCTAGTTGTGGACATATAGGATATGCCGGTTGATGTTATACAAGTTTCTACAGGGGCAAGTAATAGTTGTGTTTAGGCCTAAGGGGCTATGCTACGCTCATCGAGCGATGTGCGAAAATATAAGTTAGGCCTATCAAATGCTATACCGGCTGCTTAGGGAGAGAAATATAATTATGAAGTGCCTATGGGCTATGTTGTGCTCACAGAGCAATATGAAGTCTAAAGTGACTATATTGAGGCCTGTAGAGCCACTTGAAGTCTGGCTCCCTTACAAATTTTTCTTTATGCCTGAGTTGGCATTACTGACCTTCAGAAGAGCCTTGTGTGCTTGGGGTGCAGTTACAGTAGCCTACAAGGCTCAGATATAGTTATAGGAGCCCAAGGGGCTTAAGATACAAATACAGGAGCCTTATGTGCTCACCTACAGTTGCCTGAGGGGCTATTTACGGAGATATATTGATTGCCTAAGGAGCTACTTATAGGTATACGTTGATTGCCTACGCAGGAATAGTTATAGTTGAGCTACAGAACAACACATATATGTATGTTGATTGCCTGTGTAGGGGTAGTTTTGGTTAGATTACAGAATTCCTGTGGGCTATAGTGGTAATGATAGGGGTATACAGATTGGATTGTACTTTCCATTGCTTATGGGGGCCAGGTAGGTTATTGTTTGATTGTTTGTACCTTTCAGGCTTATAGGGGCCAGGTTAGGTTCTTGTTTATCTAATGTTGTTAGTATACAATTGTACAGATGAGGTTATTCAAATTATTTTATGACTCTTTTAGCTGTTTATGTTTAGTTCTTATTATCAGTTTCAGTTCCAGCTTATTATTGCCTTACATATTCGGTACATATTGTATTGACGCCTACGCATGAGGCGCTGCATACTTTCCTGCATGTTTTGACAGACAGGTTTTGTGACCTCCTCAGTCGCCATTCAAACTCAGTAGACTGGTCATCTCCCTTCTTCCAGAGCTACCATACATTAAAGGTTAAACTGTCTTTTGTTGTATAGTTTTTGGGTAGGTTGTTGCCCATTCCCGACCAATGGCATATTTTCTAGAGGCTTGCATACTACATGTTGTTAGATATGCGTTGTTGGCCATGTGAGGCCTAATTGTAC
>JACEIK010000368.1:340872-354157 GCA_018107945.1 Datura stramonium | reverse complement strand
CATAAAATATATTTTACACATTTAAATATAGCAGTTCGATTGTTTTTCTATTTATTTTTCATAAAATTTAAACCTATCTAATTATTTGGTATGGTTATAAATTTATATTAAAACTTGTGATTTTATTCAAAAAAATCTAATAATTCATCTGGTTTGATTTGATTTCTAAATCATTTTTTAAAAAACGAGACACTTGTACTCTTTACAGTTTTTTTTAATAATCATGATATTCGGTTTAGCTTGCGCGCATTCTACGGGTTAAAGAGTGTAGATACCAAATAATTCTGTTTATCCAAATGCGGAGGGATAAAAAAAAATCACCTAATATCACCAACATAAAACCTCTTAATTCTTTACCCACTGATCACTAAAATCCTCTTTACCTTCGAGTGCTCTTTACATCTTTGCCAAGGGCTTGATATGATTTGTTTATTCCCCTTATGTAATCATATTTTAGAGTCATTTTGCTTATTAATATAGTGCAAAATCCCACTAATTTCTTTCAAGATTACCAGCAAGCATGTAGTGAACCATATAGCTTGATTTAACATGATCGCTGAAGATGTAATTCTTCTTATTTTTAAAATGGTCGGTGTACAGTACCTGTATTGAAGTCTGACTAATTCAGATTCGTACTTTGCAGGGCCGTTTTCTAGGGGCGGCACTCCCAAGAGGATTTTTTCTATTTCTAAGGCTCAAACCCAAGACCTTTAGTTAAGGGTGAAGGAATCTCAATCATTACACCACAATCGATGTTGGTGTCAGAGTTGATTATTTTGCAGTTATGGGAGAAGGGAGAAAGATGAAAATCTGTTATGATAAGAAAACCAAATGGGGATAGGTTTTTATTTTTCTCCAGGGTGTATAAGTTCCATATCCAGTTGAAGCTATATATGTTAAATTGTTTAAGGAGAATATGAAAAGATTCAAAGGAAATATAGAGGGACATTAATCTCTCAATTATTCAAAATTTTCACTTTTAGCTCTAGATACCTGTCTTTAACATATTTTACTTTCAGGTTGATCCCTCTAATTTATAAAATTTGTTCCTTTTTTTCTTTTTTCCTTTCTCTTTACAAGTGTTTTTCTACATTCAATAAGATGCTACACAAATGTTTATTTTCTCATAAAACAGAGATTCACAGCTAAGCATAGCATTACAAGATCAAGGAACATTGCGCAAAGCTCCCTATAGAAAGAGTAAAGGTGTTCCATTCATTTGTCTTTAAATTTTTAACCAAGAACTTACATCATCTTGACTCGTTTACAGTTTGAAACAGAGCTCCGAATCCCTCTGCCTGTTACGGAATATGGAGCAGCTGCTGATCGAACAGAAGGCGACTTGTCAATGTATGCATACCTTTCATTACCATTCCAGTATAAAATCACCCGGTTAGTGCAAGCATGCGACCAGCTATCTCCTGTTTACCAAGACTCATTAAGAAGCTAAAACAGACAATGCTCAATACAATAAGATCACCATCTTTGTTTTCCCAAACTTTTGAAAAAGAGAACTATTTTCTTCGGGAATGTGATGGGTTCAGGGTCAAAATCAGTAACATAGCAGGTACGTATTGTATCAAGTTATATCATTTCAAAAGGAGGCTTTGTAATTACCTAATGCAAGAGTTAATTGATATTGACCTTCGGTATACTTGGTGGTTACTTGATTCAAGAGGATAACCTACACAAATAAATCAAACATTAATGACTTGGTACAATCACATATAAAAACTAACAAATAGTGGACAGAAAGATAATCACGTAGTAACCGAATTTATCCTTACTGGCAAAGCAAATTTCTTTGCAAGCTTCATCAACTTTAAGGCCATTCCACCCAGTAGTCGGGTTCTAAGGGCCATGTCATCAAAATCTTGACGGAAATGGAATGTAATGCTATCAATAATAACAACCTTAACCTATTAAGAATGAAAATTAAGAAATTACATGTTTTAGTAATGAAGATGAATATTTTAAAAGAAAGAGTTACTCCACCCACATCTTTATGCTCTGAGATGAACTTTTCCAAGTAATTTACTACAGCAATTTGCTCAGTGTAACTACAAACGCGAAAATAGAATATGTTCTCTAGGAAATCCTTTGGCTGCATGTTAACTTGACAAGCTTGTAAATCCCTCTTTAAAAATCCATGATATTCACGCATATCTTCCAAACAAGCGTCAGCAATTTGTAAAGCACGCTCCACCATAAAACTGCCTTCTGTATCTACAAAATGCATATAATGCCAAGAGCTTGGCTGATTTTAAAAAGAGAATAGCTATAATTGATGTAAGACGTGAGGAAAAAACAACTCTATCAGCATGTACCTATATATATTGCCTTGCCTTGAAGACCACCATAATCCATGGGAATTTGAACGTTCACCGCAAGTTGTATCCTGCATTTTGAAGTGTCTTAACCACTAGAAACAAAAATGAAGCTATTTTAATAAACAGGAAATACATGCGACAATGATTACCCAAGTTGAGTTTTTCCAATTCCTGGCACCCCACCTGAAACAAGCAGAAGATAATTTATCTTAACTTGAAGAAAACTGCACACATGTTTGTTTTAGAAATGCCAATAAGCAAGAGTGAACACCTTATGATATTGTTAGTAATGGGCAAGCATATGTAAAGGTTAAAACACTAACCAATTTCAGTAACCTCTTTGCAACTTATACCCCCACCCAAGATGTCATCCAACTCTGAACAGGATGTTGTGATACGTCCAAGCGATTCTTCCTCGTTTAGCATTTCCCAGGCACTCTGTGCTCCTAGCCAAGAAATGCATTACTAAATATGCTTCCTATTTGCAAATAATCAAACCAGAAAAATGACAACTACATGCTACTGTCAACAAGTCACACTGAAATAAACTTAATCATTTGAAAAAATAACTTAATAACTGTAAATTACCATAAGTATTATCTAGATGACTTCTGACAGACAAACCATCAGGTATTCAAAAGTTTGAAAAGGAGAGAGAATAGTAGTAATAACATACCATTGACAATAGAGCTAGTTCCGTTAGAACTTTCAGATCCCCTCCTTTGTGATGCAACTCTCAAAATCTCGAGCACCTCATTTTCTGAAATCTTTAGATCTATAACAGAAAAAAAGTAAAAAGATATATGAAATGTTATGCAAATGAACATTAATTGGGAATAACATTAGTGTCACTCGTTAAACAAAACTTAATCTGTTATAGTTTCCCATCACACTTAATCAAAAAACTAGAACTGAAAGAAAATGGAAGTCATATGAATTTAAGCATTTTATTTTTAGCTACAAGTTTATTCTTTTCCTAACCTTAAAACTGAATTCCCTTGCATCCCGGGGAAGAGCCAGAATGGTGACTTTGACTCAAAAGCTGTATACAAATAATTTATCTATAACCCAAAAGTAAAGTTAATTGAGGTCTAGAACCCATAAACTAAAAATCCTTGCTCTTCCTCTCCTTACATCTACGATTCAGTTAACCTTTCCCAGTGAAAAGAATTGCATATTTCCAACATAAGATTATAGAGCCTTTCAAGCATCATACATACAACTTGGAGCTCAAAATCTGAGTTCCGAAACTTGCAACTGAAAACTAGGTTCAAATTAAACAATAATTCTACTAGGTTCTCCCCAATTTCACTTGTAAAAGTCCAATTCAAGGCGCCTCTCTTTCACTACACATAAAAAGCAAATAAACTAGCTACTTTTTTAAACTGATCTCTAACAAATTCAACGATACATTCAGAGCTTCAGAAATGACAGCATTAATTAAATAAATTTGCAAAAAAGAAAAAGAAAAAATGATAGAGAGAAAAAGGATACCGCGGGCAATATCAGAGTGAGAGACGGAAAAGAGAGAAGAAAGAGAAGTGTAGCCGGCGGAAATCAGCTTAGCTCTCACCGACGCCGATATCGGAAGACTTGAAACTTCCATCACAAGTGCTTTTCGGGGTTTTCCCGCTCAAAGTTGCAGCTCCCTCGCTCGCCTGCATTCATAATTACAATATACTCCCTCTCCTTCAATTTTACTTTGTCACATTTTTTATTTACACGTCATTTGAGAAATTATGTGTTTTAATTATTATATTTCTAATCGTTTAAAGTTTTAATTTCTTTTTAATAAGTATTTTATATTTAATCTCTCTTTAATAAATCAAATATCTGCTAATTAGTCATAGTAATAATATATGTGAGTTAATCTATGTTATCATCTCTTTATTTAGGTTTTCTATACCAAATTAATCATTATTTATTACTTTCTCAGTTCATATGTAATTGTCAGAATAAGATTTTGTATAACCTTTAAAAAAACTAATTAGGAGTATAATTTAACTAATATATTTTTTAATTAATTTTTAAAATTTTTATTTATTTATGTATCTCATCATTCTAAAATAATTAACGCTAACGGCAAAAGTTGAAAAGAAAAATTATTTTTTTCTTGATTTTTAAAATTGATAAGTATTTACAAACAATTATTTTTAATATATATGACAACTAAAAAGAAATAGAGAGAGTAAAATACTTATAAAAATAATTATTACTAAGGAAACAAAATATACTCAATTGTATTTTAATCTTTTAAAATAATTATTTATTTTTTAATAAGGACGACAAGTAAAATGATTCGGACACATGCTTATATACTTTTCTTCCTTTGCGTAAATGATTTGGTTTATTCATGTTTGATTTACCTATCTTACACCTTCTTATTTTGGGAAATGGCAGTGGCCTTACTTCAGAATTGTCTTTTTAACTGATAAGGTAAGCAAGCATAGCATGTTAGGCCAAATCTTAGCTGTGCAAACCCAGTCTATTTATTATTTTTTTTAATAATTGTGATATTCAAATAGTTCGTACACGTCTCGATTAATTCTAGAAAATACTTGGCTTGACTTGAATGTTGGGTTTACTAACATTTATTTAAAAGATTTTTCTTTTAATCATATTCTATTGGTGATGTTTTTTCTTGACTTTATTAAGTTTTCCTTTTCAATCATATTTTCCAACCAAATCTAAACAAAAAGGACCATGGGAAATATCAATAATCAATGTGGCTACAAATGAAGCAATTACCAAAGAAATATCAATATTTTCCTTTTGTTTCTGATTAACTAGTAGAAAGTATTCTTTATGTTTTCCAAAATAAGTGAGAAAAGAAAAGTAATTTAGAGGAGGGTTCTACATTCTCTCATCTACACTTAAATATAGAATTGAGACGTCTCCATCTAACTGAGCTGAATTTTTAAAGTACAACCTGGAAAACTACCAAATGCAGGAGCACTAAAATATGATACAGCATCAAAATACACAGTTTTTCCCCAGAGCCTCACTGCTCTTGATTTATGGTTCTTTCAAGCAATTCGAATATGATTACGAATTGAAATCTTGATTCTATGCAAACCACCTTTACAGAGGTCTCAGGGTCCTCCAGTAGAATATCTACACGTTTGTGGAGAAGTCTTGAGTTGTTTAAATTGCAGGCTGTGACTCTTGCTTGACAGATGCCTTAATGAGGGAGGTCAGTGATGGATGCATCCGTGCTGTTCTCATTGACCGAGCTTCGCTTTTTCCTTCAGCATACTCCTCGCCAAGTGGCCACCTTGGCCGCAAATCAAGCTGATCAAAGGAGCCATGGGTCTAAATTAAACATGGTATACAGAAGGGAGTGGGGAGGGAGCTTCAGGAAACAGGAGTAGAAATGCAGAAATTTCTTGAAGAAGATCAAAGAGAATCTTTTGATATATATAGAAAATTATCCTTCCGGCCTCTGTTGATCTGTTCAGGATTCAAGCTTTGGCATTTTGCTTTAATATGTACGCGTTACTTTTGACTGAATAACCGGATAACTTTTGATAAGCTTCAAGGTGCACTCTGGTGTCCAAGATTTATGGCTGTAATACAGGATTCAACTAAAACCATAGGACATTATAGCTGATTTGAGCAGGAAAAGGAAAAGATAATGCAAGAATAAAGACAAACCACAGCATCTTCTGGTTCATTTGCAGGAGGTGGAGGATCAAATCTTCCTAAACGAAAATGTTCAATGCCAGTCCAAGCAACCATTACACCTATAAGTACAGGCCAAAACATTAGAGTGCAATATCAAGCCATATGCACTTTTGAGCTAAAAAGTTTCTCCAGATGACAATCAACCTAGAACCACGGCACGCCAGTTTACTTGACTCAGTGAGAGACAGGACCTTTCCTTTATAGCATTAAAACTTTAAAATAAGAAACCAAAGTTCATGTAAGAAAATGAGGCAACGTTAGGAGGAGAATTTTCTAACCATTGTCAGTACAAAGGCTTGGAGGAGGGCATACAAGTTTCAGCCCTTTCCTATTCACAACCTCATCAAGCCGAGCTCTGACATACTTGTTGGATGCAACACCTCCAGACACTACCTGTGAAAGGTAAATTGGACAATTAGCATAGTTGACATTAATCTTATAGGATCATGTGAAATTAATATATTAGAGTAAAGCCGAGGAGGAAGATATTAGTCATATACAATTGCAGTAAACAGAGAACACTGACCAAATGATTTATAGAAGGCTCAATGTTCACAGCCCAGTCAATTGCACGTTCGCACTTTTCCTCCAAATGTAACACTGCAACTCGCTGTGTGAAGCATTCATTACAAATGCAATGAGATTAAGAATATGGAGGAGTACAGCAAACAGATTCATTCATTTATTAACCAACAATTCTTAATTATAAAGAAATTACAACAAGATCAATCTTCTATAAAAAACTATATACCTGGAAGGAGGCAGCAATATCTGCCCGAGCCTGTCTCTCTTCATCAGAAGCTGAAGCAAGACATATATCAGCATTGCTGCATACAACCTACAAATGTGAATAGCTAGCAAGACGAGGACAATGACAACCAACTGGTGTACATTGTTGCCCTAGTGATTGATTACACATTATGATCATAAGACAAAGCTATTAGCTACTGTACTTTCTGGACCATGACTTACATGAACACCATAAGGAGGTAATAACATTGTAGAAAGAGGAAGAAACAAAAGATGACTCTTTACTCTTTTCAAGAATTTCTGCTTTGATGCAGAGAGTTTGTTTCCATATATTGGTTAATTCATTGTTTACCTCATTGGGAATGGAAACTCATATTCTATAATCGGAAAAGAAAAAAAAACAACAAAACGGCAATGGTGGTAAAGTTTTAAGATGAAATGAAATGGGAAACACTTTGGGAAGCTGATCAATAACTTTTTTTCTAATGAATTACATACATTCTTTTTGCTTCAATTGCCAACCTCACTTGCGTCTTCAGACCAGCATATGAGAAGTTGCAATCCTTATGTTGTTTCATAGGGACCTATCATTTATTCAAACTTTTTAGAAAGTTCAGCAAACAAAACAATATCACTACTAAAACTCCTTTATAGAGAAAATCTGGAGACATATTGCATATAAGTGAAAATGTCTCTAAAGTAACTTACTTTAAATTTGACAGATTCGGCGTTTCCTTCTTGAGCTAGCTCCTCTACAGCAGGGCCCCCACTTCTCCTCATATCAAGACCAAGCCATTTTGCTGTTTTGTCATATGCCTCACCAATTGCATCATCAATTGTTGTCCCAAGTTGTATGTAATGGCCAAGATCACGTGCAAGGATTAAAAGATTATGCCCTCCTAAATAGCATACAAATGAAAGAAAATTCATCAAGTTATTGATATCTAGTTCATAGAAAAATACAACTGGTGAAATTATTTTTCACTATGAGAACTACATTTTATGTTGCTGATTGAGAAACATATCCAATATTTAGCATACATTGGTTTTAAGGTAAACCAATTCATTTTTCTTAACTTTAGGTAAGTCAGACGCCTTAGGAAAAGAAACTAAACAGAAAACACATACGAAGATTACAAATAATATGCTAGAATTGAATCAACCATTAGATGTTTAATTGTTTATATGAGAGATTTTCTTCTTACAAGATACATTCGAAGGGATCATAAGCATAACAATGAATATCATGAGCATCAGGAAAAGCAGATGAAAGACCTTTAGACACAAATTAAAGTATTAAACTGCAAAACAAAATAGAATCTGTGGTAGTGGGCATTCCTATAACAATCCTAGATCTTTTATATTCAAGTGATGTTCCAAGGAAAAGAACTGATGTAGCTAGCAACATACGATAGCCGTGCAATTAGAACAAGGTAATACTGTATAACTTGGCATATCTATTAAACAGGAACGATGACCCAGTAGATTTTCAGTAAGAGTAAATACAACAGACTTAAAAAATTGTAGAAGGTTATCTAACCTGAGACAAGTAGGGCAATAAAAGGAAACTGCAGCTCTCTTTCCACTAGCCTATAAAAGAGAAAACATTAGTTCCAGGTGGTTTACAGTACACTGTTTGCAAATTTCTTGAAGCATACGGTCTTTATACACTTTAACTTATTTGTAAGCACAAAACATGCAGTTTTTTAGACACTTTGCAACTTTCCACAAGATTAAAATAAATACTCTTTGTTTACTTAACGAGACAGATAAGAGTTCTTAAACAAGGTATCCCATAATATACCTAAAGTGACATTAGAGATCTCTGCAGCTATGATGCAGACCATAGGTTATCATCTCAATAAAACTGATGATGCCCCTAGAAATAGAACAAAGAAGATTAAAAGAAACTTATCCGACCTATTTATATGATTCTCTGACAAAATTTGGCTACCAAATAGATAGCAAAACAATCAAGAATAAGTAAAATGAAAATGCATTAACATGGAGCAAGATTATTCCTGCCTAAGTTTTTTTCTTTATTTTATTTTATTTATTTTATGATAACCGTGGTGTCTGGGCCAGCTTCCGCCCACCTTGACTAATTTTATTTTATTTATTTTTATGATAACCGTGGTGTCTGGGCCAGCTTCCACCCACCTTGACTAATTTCACAGGATACCTGCCACCTCCCACCAGCAACAAGTACCAGGTAACTCTGTCCACCAAGGCTAGGATAGATGGAAAGAAATCACTTATTGTTATTATTTTCTAGCAGTATTCCAGACTAAGATATTGAAAGCTAGGAAATTTACAGTACGGTAACTATCCACGGAATTAGACAAATTCCCAACTAATTTTAGCTGTATGCACTACTCTACTGTTTGCGACTAGCATGAATAACTTAACCTTTATACCATAGTGCTACCTGGCAATCAGAGTATGAGCTTCCATGTGATGAACACCAACAAGAGGTAAATTATGAGAACCAGCAACTTTTCTTGCTTTCCGCACACCAACTACACAGAAATTGCACGAATAAGGCAGGAGGACTTACACAACATTCCTAGCTGTCACAAAATGTATCTACGTATCCCAAATGAATATTCCCAATATTTCAGATTCATAAGTAGTTGATGATAGAATTTGACAAACAATAAATAATTAAGAACACTGCTTTATTCTAAACAAAATAGGAACACTAATTGGTGAGGGAAGGAGGGGAAAAAGAAAAAAAAAAGAAAAAAAAAACAAGGCACTGATCACCCCTCCCAAAGGAAATTAAAACAAAACCAACAGAAGAAAGGAAAGAAAGGCTACTAACGAAAAAGATTGAGAAAAAACTTACTTCGCAGACAAAGACTTAAACCAGGACCAATCGTGACAGCAACTGCAGTTAGATCCCTCTCAGTCAGATTAGCTTTATCTAGCGCTTCTTGTACCACCTGAAGGAAATAAGTATCACATTGATCGCACAGGAAACACATGCCAGAAATATGATGAGTCAATTCAGATTGAGAAGTTCACAAACTTAGAAGTGCAAGAGATATGGGAATATAAGTCAGAAGTGTAACAAGAAGGGAATTTGAGGCTGGGTCCTTTGGAATAACATCCATCGTGCTCCTGGAGACAACAATAATTGGCATGCCTCAGAACTCCAAAACCGAAAAGGAATTTGAAATTTTTTCTATTATGAAATCATAGTCAATATAATTAGAACTATGATTAAGAATATCTATTAAAACTATTCTAAAGGATATAGATCATCAATCAGTTGAATTTGTTCTAATTCATTGAATTAAACCGTTATCCGAAAATCAGAAAAAGAAGGGAACTCAGATTATTATTTTTTTTATTTGTTGGTAGAGACTCACAGATTTTCCAGTTCATTAAGGACAATAGGGTATACTTCTTCAATCATTTCCCAAAGAGTTGCTATATGGCCTTAATAAAAGTTGATTAACAAGTAAAGCCACGAGAGGACCTCTTTAAATCTAAAGCAAAGCCCAGACCAGAACTTCTCTCCTCTTTTCAGTTTATCATACAAATCAAATATGGGAATAGAAAGGGACAAAATCTCAGAAAGAGACAGAGACTCTAAGCACAGGAGAAACCCCAGCATAAGTTTTTTCAGGAGATTTAATCATATTATTCAGTACCTATGTAAGCTGGGCCTTTTGGTTGGATAGCTGTCTTGTTTGAATCTGAGAAATGATTGTTGAGCAAAGTGAGACTTCAATGGTTTCTCAGTAAGGAACGGGGTGGGGCCTGGTTTATCCAAGTCATGTGGACTTCTGTTGAATAGTGGTGCCAGCATCTAACATCAGCTTTCCCTTAGGGAATTTGGTTAGGTATTAGGTAACATCTAGAGACACTAGACAGTTCATAAAAAGGATGTTGGCAATTTGGTACTTAATGAACTCTGTTCAGTTTATGTTACTATTATGAAGCATAGTCTGGAGCCTGGAGGAGATCCTAAAGAAGAGCTAATCCAAGGGAATTTAATAATACTTCAAAAATCCTTTCTGTGATATATCAAGAAGAACTGAAAAAATAACGAAAAGATGCCAATTAGCAAATTTCTGTTGTCTAGTGAAAAGTGGGAAGTACAAAAGTGTCCAAAAGGGAACCTTATTTGCACTGACAGAAATATAGCGTTGCTAAACAGAACATGACATCATGATGCCCAATGGCAATGTTCAATCGATTTAGTAAAACATCTTGCCTGTGAACTCAAATAAACCACTTGGCAAGTGTTCATTGACTTTTTCCAAAACGTGATAACATTGATGTTTAGCAAGAAGTAGATAATTTTGCAAATTGATGTATTCTCAACCAGTCTTTGTTGAAAAACATTAACATGTAGGGATCATGGTATAACATCTGAAAAAGATGCGCATTCAATGCAATCACATCCACCACATAGTTTCCAAGTTCTTGAAACAAACTACTTCAGGGTTGAAAGCATATACGGAATATACCTGATCAATCACCAGTGCATGTGCTTCCTCTGCCATCTTAGGAGCAACTCCTCCATATCGAGCGAGCAGTTCTGCCTTGATGAAATACAGAACCTCAAGATCAGAAAAAGGACCACATAATGTGGGCACACAAAAGTAGTATAATTTGGACAACTACTCGAAATTACAATTCTTTATAGCATTGAGAAATTCCCTGAGCAACTGGCATGAAGAAAGATCAGTGGTGTGAACAGATATCAAATTATACAGTATAAGAATATCAGGAAAGCTACTTAGTGTCATTTCAAATATTATGTTGACTACTCTGCAATGCATAGTAATACATCAACCTCTAAGCACCTTCCACAAACAAAACATCCCCTTTAAATATCCTCCTGCTGCTATTTGCGATGTATGCATATATCACGCTAACTGCTTGATTTCCTACAGAGAGTTCCGCTTCAACTAACATTTTATGTGTTGATTTGTAGATCAGACTCTAACCAAAAAAGACTGAAGATCACACTATAACTGTATTACAGCAGTGATCTGTGAAGCCCAAGGTTACCTGGCTGCATCACCAATAAAGCACAGTTATCTGCAGAACATACTTGCTTAAACATTCACCACCTTTTTGGATTCAAAAAATTTGTCTTCAAAGAGTTAGCTGATACTACAATGCATCTGCGAAGTCTCATGTGATGCCAAGTTCCAATAAACACATGATCCTAGACAAGCCGAATTATGGGCTTTTCAGCTCTATTATCAACCAAAACATATTTGTCATATATTTTATTTACTTTCTTTGGTCCTTCCCTCCCCCCAATTAGATGGAAAGTTTGATCCACATTTCCTTGCAGAAGGATGCTTAAATAATTTAATCTTTAATATATTACATTTTTGCGGTTAGATTTGCCTTTTATGTAAATCTCTTCCCACACTTCAACAAAGCACCAGATTCTTATTCCTTTATATGTATAAATAGGAAAGTGAATGGAAACTATGCAGATCAGCAACCAATGTGGAACATGACATTTATCAATCTACAGACCCCAATGTCCAACTATTTACATAATGATACAAAAACAAATGAGTAAACAAACCTCCAACTAAAACAATGTCATACAAACAAGACTAAGTGCCCAATAAATTAAAATGGAGTAGTAATTTACTTAACAGAACAAGATGATGATACAAACTAAATGGTAATTCTGTAACTATATAAATACATATAGAGTACCTGAGAAGAGATAACTTGGCTGAGAATTTCACCATGGCTATTCACCTACAATAGGAGATACAAAACTAAAAAAAAATTTAAAAAAAATATACAACAGCTTTAAAATCCCCCACCCGAACAAAAAAAAATAAAAAAAAAATAAACAGCCCCAGAATCAGGGGCGGAGCTAGAAGCCGAGTAAAAATAGAACCAAGTTACTAACAGCTATGATCTCCCTATCTGGAAATTTAGAACCCGTAAAGTTCAAATCCTGGCTCCGCCTTTTGTTCACAAAAGGAACTCCAAAGAAACTGTTCAAGAACTTACCACAGCGGCAGCGGTATCATCACAGCTCGTTTCAATACCTAAAACAACTAAATTCTCATATTCAACCAGCGTTTGTTTCTGGGTTTGAACCATTGGTTGATTAGAAGCTGAAGTAGAACAACAATAAGCTGAAAAGGATTTGAACCATGGGGTTTTTACTGCTTTGTCATGCAATTGCAATTGAAATTTGCTTGTAGCTTTGAATGTGAGCTGAAGCGAGGGTCTCCATAGCAGGTTTAGACGGGAAATAGGGGAAGACAAGTTAGGTAATAAGGACACCATTTCGAGAGAGAAGCAAATGGAGAAACGATGGATGGATGAGGGCTTTAGCGCAAAGATGCCTCTCCAGTTAATATCATTTCAAATTTATCTTACATTTCACTTTCTTCCTATTTTCATCTTATTTGACGGCACGGGGTCGTTATTTTTTTTAAATTTATTATTTAAGAATTTTATGGTGCTTTTTTTTATAGTTGTTCTACTTTGTATTTTTTTTTTTTTTTTATAAATTTATT
>JACEIK010000368.1:295979-306765 GCA_018107945.1 Datura stramonium | reverse complement strand
TTATATAGTCCTTTGTTTCCAGGAACCTGAGATAGAGCTAGCCAGGCACCAGATGTGCCTCGGCCCACCAGTTAGTAGTCCAGGTCCTTCTAGGGCACCACGTGCCCGTCATACCCCCCAAGGCGGGGCGTGACATAATCATATGTCTGAAAATAAAGAATTATTTGTTGATTTAGATGAACTATTTAGATCTACAGTAAGACTTGGTAATAATGCAAAAGTGCCTGCTGTTGGAAGGGGGAAATTCCAATTACTTCAAAAGATGGATCTCCTCATTTCATATTTGATGTATATTATGTTCCTAGTCTTCATTATAATTTATTGAGTTTGGGGCAACTGACAGAAAAGGGATATGATTTGCATTTTAAGGACAAAATTGGACTATTAGTGATGATAAAATAGGATTAATTGCAAAGGTAAAAATGAACCAAAGTCGTTTGTGGCCTCTTTATCTCAATTGTGGAGATCTACCTTGCTTTAATTCTATAAATGCTGATGATACTTGGTTGTGGCATCTATGCTTTGGACATCTGAAATTTGGTAGTTTGAAATTTCTTGCAAGAAAGAAATTAGTTCATGATTTGCCTTGTATTAATTTTTCGGATACAAAATGTGAGTCTTGTATTTTGGGAAAGAAGTACAGCGAACCTTTTCAAAAAGGTAAAATTTGGAGGGCAAATGCACCATTAGAGTTAATCCACTCAGACTTGTGCTCAGTTGAAGCTCCTTCAAGTGGAGGTAGTAAATAATTTATTACTTTTATTGATGATTTTAGCCGAAAGACTTGAGTATATTTTCTGAAAAATAAATCTGATACATGTGAAGTTTTTAAGAGGTTCAAAATTTATGTAGAAAAACAAAGTGGATATTCTTTTAAGACATTGAAAACTGATAGAGGCACTGAGTTTCTTGTTTGTGATGATTATTTGAAGTGTGGTATTAAACATCAACTGACAACTAGATATACTCAACAAAATGGTGTGGCTGAAAGAAAAAATAGAACAATGATGGACATGGTGAGATCTATGATGCATTCCAAAAAATATTTTAAAAAGTTTTTGAGTAGAAGCTATTTCCTGTGCAATTTTGTTCTAAATAGGTGCCCAACTCGATCTAATTTTGAAAAACTCCACAAGAGGTTTGGACAGGTAAGAAATAAAATATTTCTCATCTAAAAGTATTTGATTGTCTTACCTAGATTCTGACTCGTCGAGGACGACGAGCTAATCTGGTGGGGGAAGTTTGTTAGACCCCTGACTTGACCGTAGAGCCTTGTGCCGAGGGCAAGGCAAGGCATGCGGAAAATGGGCATGACAAGGTATTTATTTGATGGACCTTGACATGACTTAATGTTGCTGATCGATCCGTGATAGCATTGTGGCAGACCAACCGGGCATAAGCAGGTGGAGGTCGACAAGGGCAGACACGGGTCGTCATGAGTCAATGTTGCTGAGGGATCCGTGATAGCATTGTGGCAGACCAACCGGGCATAAGCAGGTGGAGGTCGATAAGGGCAGACACGGGTCGTCATGACTCAATAGTGCCGAGAGAACCGTGATGGCATTGTGGCAGACCAACCGGGCATGACCAGGTGGAGGTCGACAAGGGCAGGCACGGGTCGGCAGACTTGGGCACTAGATGTCAAGTCGATGTTGATACCAGACAAGGCTGACACGGGCAGTGGCATGACATTGCCATGGCAAAGGAAGACAACGGGCGGATGTGAGCTAGGCAACGCGTGGCAAGGAAACTGAGCTGTGCGGAGCAGCTGAGGCAGACATGCGCAGGCACGAGGACTTGGCGCGCAGACATGGCGCCAAGGCATGCGCATGGCGCGAAGCAGGCAGACGCAAGCAAATTCTGGCGCGAAGCAGGCATTGTGCACACGGGTTGGCGCGCGAAGGCGCCAAGGGCCGGCATGCGCGCAGCACATGCGAGCGGTTGGGCAGTTTCCTGAAATTTGGCCGCCTGTGGCCTAGTCAGCAAGGGCAGTTGTAACTTCCGGTTTTTGAATTTGAATTTCCTATCAGTTGGGGATGTCAACTGAATTTGGGAGGGAATTCTGTAAGCCATGTGGCAAAGGGGCGTGGGCTAATTTTATGGGGAGCTAGTCTATGCTGCCTAGGGCATGGTAGGACAAAAAGGATAGTGTGTTAGTCTATCTTTTTATCGGACAGTTTTGTAGGCCTTGTGTATTCTTTGTATGTGATTAATAATACAAAGTTGGGAGTGTTTTCCCGTACTTGTGTGTGTGTCTTATTTTGTGATTATGCAGAAATAGTCTAAGTGTCGAACGAAAAAATGTGTAGGCTGAGTCATAACGGCTGTGTGCGTGTGACTGCCGTGCAGTGTCAAGGCTGTTGCGTAAAACAAAAATTGACCCTGTAAAACATCGACTTGACATCTAGCCCACCTGTCTAGTGCCCAAGTCTGCCGACCCGTGCCTGCCCTTGTCGACCTCCACCTGGTCATGCCCGGTTGGTCTGCCACAATGCCATCACGGTTCTCTCGGCACTATTGAGTCATGACGACCCGTGTCTACCCTTGTCGACCTCCACCTGCTTATGCCCGGTTGGTCTGCCACAATGCTATCACGGATCCCTCAACAACATTGACTCATGACGACCCGTGTCTGCCCTTGTCGACCTCCACCTGCTTATGCCCGGTTGGTCTGCCACAATGCTATCAACGAATCGATCAGCAACATTAAGTCATGCCAAGGTCCATCAAATAAATACCTTGTCATGCCCATTTTCCGCATGCCTTGCCTTGCCCTCGGCACAAGGCTCTAGGTCAAGTCAGGGGTCTAACAAACTTCCCCCACCAGATTAGCTCGTCGTCCTCGACGAGTCAGAATCTAGGTAAGACTTGATTTGATTTTCAAACTTCCACAAAGATGCCCCTTTCTCTACGACTTCAAAGGGACCGTTGCACTTTGGAATCAGCTCACAATATCTCATCTTGCTACTGATCTCCTTCCAGATTTAAGGTGTAAATTTCAGCAACACCCTGTCACCAATCTTAATGTCCAGTGCACGGCAATGCTTGTCAGCATACATCTTCCTTCACTTGGCAGCTTTCCGCAACTGTCTTGCGCCTCAGCCATCAACTCTGGCCTGTCACGCGCATACCCGTAAGCGGCAGGACTCTTGTCCTGAGATTACTGCTTAGCAATCTTCAAGTGGCGTGTCAGGATGCCTGCCCAACACAATCTCGAAAGGACTGATCTCTGTAGCCGATGACCTGTGCAAGTTATAACAAAACTGTGCAGTATCCAACGACTCAGCAACATCATCAGGGACCTCAATCTGCAAATCCGGTTTGACATCCACCAAGGCAGCAACGTAAGCAGTCTCACTGCTCTTCAAGCCTTTGTCAAATGTAGCAGCCGACACCACTGCGGCCATCCCTGTGTCCTTCGACCCACAACTTCTTGCAACACATGGGCTGATCCCTTTGACAAAACCAGGATCCTTTTCACCCATGAATATCAGACCATCAAGGTGAGGAATTGGAGCAACTTTATATTTCCTCATAAAATCAATCCCAAGCATGAGATTGAAGTCATCAAGCGGCACCACTATCAGATTATGAAAACCCGACCAGTGTCCTAATTTCAACGGCACATTCAGCGCCTGCCCAAGACCAGGTTGTGCTGGTGAGTTTACGGCCTTCATCTTCGTCGGACATGTAGTCACCCTCAGCCCATATTCCTTGACTGTTTTGGACGCAACAAACGTATGGGTAGCACCTGTATCCACCATAGTTACTACCGGTCTGCCCCCAATCATGACCTCAACATACATCAAATTGGAGTAAGAATCCGTCAAGTCCCCAACAGAATCTGCGGCATTCACAAGAGCAACCAAGTCAGCAGCATCATCTTCTACTTCATCAACCTGTTCTGCCACGTTTGCCACCAACATGTTCAGCAACTTCAACGGATTGATATAAGCAACAACTTCCCCCTTCTTCGCCACACTCTTCTCTTCAGCAAGAAAAGCATTCACCCTGGCTTGATTGGGGCAGTATCGAGCATGATGCCCTGGTTTTTGACACGTCCAACAGACCCTCTCACCCGCAGGTCTGTCATTCTTAGACGAAGCAGCCACAACTTTTCCATTGCCTTCATCATTTCCCTCGGGCCTTCGATTATCCTTCTTCCAGTCTTTCCCCTTCTCCCATTTCTTTGCCTTAGCCGTGGGAGTAGGGTCAGAAAGCACACTGCTTGAACGAAAATCGATCAAGGCATCAGCAGCCGCAATTGTACTCGGCAGATCGTGCACCTTCTGCCGCCGCAACTCATTCTGCGCCCAGCCTTGCATCCCAGAAATGAAATTATGCAATTTATCCTCGTCTGACATGTTTTTAATGTCCAACAACAAGGAAGAAAAGTCCTTTACGTACTCACGAATAGAACCCACCTGTTTCAAACACTTCAACCTGTCCCTAGCAATCCAAGACGAATTGCTTGGCATAAATTTGTCTCTTAGCGACTCATGCAACTGCACCCACGTCTCAACCTGGGGCCTGCCTGTACTAAGATCATCAGCAGTTTTGGTGCGCCACCACAGAATCGTATCTCCTCTGAAATAACGAACTGCCACGGTCAACTTGTCTTTTTCAGGAACATGAGCAGAAGTAAAATAATGTTCCATGTCCCACAAAAAGTTCTCAAGTTCTTTAGCGCCCCTAATTCCGTCAAACTGCTTCGGCTCCAGGATTTTGATCTTGGCAGCATGCTCCTCACCAACTCGGCCAGAATTGGCTACTGCCTTGCGGAGAACCAACACCTCCGCCTTCAGATCTTCATTCGCCTGGGCCAGTTTCTCAAATTTCACAGCACTTGCCTCCCGAAACTTGAGAAACTCTGACAGTTGGCCATCGACCTGCTCACGGTAGTGACGCAGTTCACCGTTGATGTCTTGGATCTGTGACAGAACGTCCACCAGATCGCCTGTGCTTTGAGTGATTCCCACCAGCGCTTCCAACTTTGTGATACGGTCACGTAACTCACTCCTGTCTTCGAATGACCAAGCTCTGATACCAATTGTTACAGGGTCAATTTTTGTTTTACGCAACAGCCTTGACACTGCACGGCAGTCACACGCACACAGCCGCTATGACTCAGCCTACACGTTTTTTCGTTCGACACTTAGACTATTTTTGCATAATCACAAAATAAGACACACACGCAAGTACGGGAAAACACTACCAACTTTGTATTATTAATCACATACAAAGAATACACAAGGCCTACAAAACTGTCCGACAAAAAGATAGACTAACACACTATCTTTTTTGTCCTACCATGCCCTAGGCAGCATAGACTAGCTCCCCATAAAATTAGCCCACTCCCCTTTGCCACATGGCTTACATAATTCCCTCCCAAATTCAGTTGACATCCCCAACTGATAGGAAATTCAAATTCAAAAACCGGAAGTTACAACTGCCCTTGCTGACTAGGTCACAGGCAGCCAAATTTCAGGAAACTGCCCAACCGCTCGCATGTGCTGCGTGCATGCCGGCCCTTGGCGCCTTCGTGCGCCAACCCGTGCGCACAATGCCTGCTTCGCGCCAGAATCTGCTTGCGTCTGCCTGCTTCGCGCCATGCGCATGCCTTGGCGCCATGTATGCGCGCCAAGTCCTCGTGCCTGTGCATGTCTGCCTCAGCTGCTCCGCACAGCTCAGTTTCTTTGCCACGCCTTGCCTAGCTCACATCCACCCGTTGTCTTCCTTTACCACGGAAATGTCATGCCACTGCCCGTGGCAAAGGAATACAACGGGTGGATGTGAGCTAGGCAAGGCGTGGCAAGGAAACTGAGCTGTGCGGAGCAACTGAGGCAGACATGCGCAGGCACGCTGCGTGCCAAGGCATGCGCATGGCGCGAAGCATGCAGACGCAAGCAGATTCTGGCGTGAAGCAGGCATTGTGCGCATGGGTTTGCGCGCGAAGGCGCCAAGGGCCGGCATGCGCGCAACACATGCGAGCGGTTGGGCAGTTTCCTGATATTTGGCCGCCTGTGGCCTAGTCAGCAAGGGCAGTTGTAACTTACGATTTTTGAATTTGAATTTCCTATCAGTTGGGGATGTCAACTGAATTTGGGAGGGAATTCTGTAAGCCATGTGGTAAAGGGGCGTGGGCTAATTTTATGTGGAGCTAGTCTATGCTGCCTAGGGCATGGTAGGACAAAAAGGATAGTGTGTTAGTCTATCTTTTTGTCGGACAGTTTTGTAGTCCTTGTGTATTCTTTGTATGTGATTAATAATACAAAGTTGGGAGTGTTTTCTCGTACTTGCGTGTGTGTCTTATTTTGTGATTATGCAGAAATAGTCTAAGTGTCGAACGAAAAAACGTGTAGGCTGAGTCATAGCGGCTGTGTGCGTGTGACTGCTGTGCAGTGTCAAGGCTGTTGCGTAAAACAAAAATTGACCCTGTAACAACTGGTATCAGAGCTTGGTCGTTCGAAGACAGGAGACTATGGCTGGCGGAAGTAACTACAGTGAGTTACGTGACCGTATCACAAAGTTGGAAGCGCTGGTGGGAATCACTCAAAGCACAGGCGATCTGGTGGACCGTATCACAAAGAGTGTCGATCTTTTTTTCTTTGAAAATCGAGCAATATTAAAACAAACTACTTTTTTTTTAATGGTAGAAGTATAGTAATTGGAAACAACTATCAATTTTAAAATCGAATTCATAAAGTGATAATTATTTTGAAATAATTTTTTAAAATTAAAGCAACAACTAAAATGAAATAGAGGGAGTATCATTTACTTTTAATCTAAAATTCAACTCGTATTCTATATCAACTAGCAAACTTATTCGCGATTGGCTCGATCAATATTAAAATTGTTATGAAATAATAAAGGAAGAACAAGAATATCGTAGAGAGAGAAGAAAGAGAATAAATCTTATTTCTCTTGAGGGATTAAAGGGATGAACTAGAATGAATAGAGAACCCCTCTATTTATACGGATAATTTCTCCTAACTTTTCTCCAAAAAATAGACCTTCACTATAATACAAATACCTTTATAGATATTCACTATAATACAAATACATTTATAATACTTTCCTTTGAATGTCTATTTCATAGATAATGTGCCTCGTTAAAATCTTACTAGAAAAAACCTAATGAAAAGTGAAGGAAAAAGAGTACACATATCTAATAATACGCATTTTGGTTGCCTCATTAAAGACCTTACAAAGAAAATCCGGTGGGACAAAACCTCGTAAGAAAAAAAGAGTACAACATGTATTAACTCCCCCTAATGCGAACATCCTTGAATCTTTGCATCCCAATCTTGTGCATCATTTTATCAAAAGTTGATTTTGGTAGAGATTTGGTGAATAAATCAGACACATTGTCACTTGAACGAACCTGTTGCACATTGATATCACCATTCTTTTGGAGCTCATGTGTGTAGAAAAGTTTTGGCGAGAAGTGCTTCGTTCTATCTCCTTTTATGAATCCTCTTTTTAGTTGTGCTATGCATGCTGCATTATCTTCATATAAAATTAAATAACTTTCCTGCATTGTAATAACCAATAATCATTTGACAGTATTGGTTAGAAATAATAAACTTATAGCAGTATTTTCATTCACTCGTATCTCTACTAATAAAAGTGAAATTATATTTTTTCTGCATGTTATAAAAATATTATCTCATGGATAGTAATAGCAGAATATATAAGTACACCAATTGCACTAAAATACTGTACTTTCTAACCATTTTCATGAGATTGAAGTTGATCTTTATTTACGTTAAGCGATCTCACGTCCATTGGGCTATTCAATAGAATCGCTTTAAAACTTTTTAAATCCTTAAGGGATTTTCATATATCCTTCACTATTTATCTAAACATGAAAATAATTTCATTATATGCATATCAAATTTTTTATCTATTGCCAGACTTATGAGCAACCTCAAAATAATTGCATCCACCACAGGAGGACCTCTCCATATAATAATGTCAGGATTTGCGAAAACCTTTATGCCACAAGGCACAAGTCGTACTATTTTACAATTTTATTTACTTCACCTTTCGCACAAGAATTCATTTATACTCTACTGTCATTGTACTTGAATTGCGTAATTTTATTTGGCCAATCATTTATCTGTCCACACTTTTTGACAGATTTGAATTCAAGATCCTCGTCAACATTTATAATATTGAGCTTTAAATATTATATCAAAGGTATCATCGACGATCATTTGATATCGATCCAATATGACATAACTTATCAAAATCTCTTCATTTTTCATCATTTCAGGTGCCTGAACCTTAACCAAGGTTTTATGAAGTATTATGTCGTGGCGCTCCTTTTAAAGCACTTGCCTCATTATTCTGATCATCTTGATCATTTTCTCTTCTCCTTTTTCAAGGAGGTTTTAATTTATAGAATCAATTGATCTATCATGCTTCAGACGTGTCATAGACTTGTCCTTCAAGGACTCTAATTTTTATTAGAGCATTTGCAGCTGAATTATATAATAGGGTTAGCAAATACATCTGGTAATTGATTTGTAATATTTTTCTAGTGAATTATCTCTTGAACTTTAGGTTCACATTTCTTTTCTCAAGGATCTAGATAATTCATCTCATACTTAATTTTCAGCTGCTAATTACTTCCCCTTAATGTTAGGAAAACAAACATTTACCCCCAAGCTCATTTGGGGACCAATATTTGTGCGTTTTGGTGGAGCCATTGAATCATATACCGCACATTCAAATTCTTAGATGAAATTATTTGGTTCCTGACCTAAACCAATTATGACAGAGAAACCTTGTTGGCTTGATGCATTCAACTGTTGCTATATGTTAGATAAACATATCTCATACCAAATTTTATTTGATAGTTTTGTTCTCATAACTAATGATTTAGTTATAATTGGAGGCATATAATTAATTTTTGCTAAACCAACTTAGATATGAACCTACATTATCAACATGATTTTATTATTTGAAACCGTGCTCTTAATTTAACAATTCGAGCAAACAACCTTGCAAAAATCAATTGCAAGTTGATATCACAACACATGTGACCATACCATAGATGCATCTATTAAAATTATATAATAGTAAACGGTTCACATGGAAGGTAAACGGGTCCATATTCACCTTTTTATAAGTTTCAAAATTTCAGGGAATATAATTCCAATCTTAGCTGACCAAGATCATTCTATCACGAGAACAAACAACATAATAGAATTCTTGAAGAATCTTGTATTTCTTCAACATATAACCATGTGAATTCTCAATTATTTTTGCATCACATTTGAACCGAGATGGCCAACCGGTTATGCCAATTTATCTTTATTTCAATAAACTTCTAGTTTACTTTCGTATGTGATTTCGTCATCATACCCATATTTATGTACTACAAATAAAAGAAAACGACAGGTAATCTTTTACATATATATTTATAACCCGCTTCAATTGTAGTGATATGAAGATATTATATCTTTTCATAATTCATAGNATATCTTTTCATAATTCATAGTCTCAGTTTATTTATTTTTTTAATATTTTTGAAACTTATAAGTTTCCTTTTGTGACTTACTACAATTGTAACACATTAGCTCTTTCGGGGCTCTCAATTAATTTTGTGTATTACCCTATATTCCATCATATAAACATCAGTAATAGTCTTTCCACATAGTTTCAATTGAGAAATAATTCTGAACGTTGAAGAATTATACCAATGAGCATACTTATAGTCTTGATGGATCCAATCATGTCATGTTTTTGGGTGGAAAACTATCTTCAGGTGACCATGCCTTTCTTTCAGTCTATTCCACAAAATAAGTGGATCCTTAACCATGAGATATTCAATTTTAAAAATTTTGTCAAGATGATGACGCAAGAATATCATAGCCTTAACACGATCTTGGTTTGATACTTTATTTTCACTTTTAATGGTGTCTCCAAGTCCCATTGCATTCATATGTATTTCAGTATCCAACACCCATGAAAGGTGGTTCTTGCCCGAACTTTTAAGGGCAATAAAATTAAGTTTCGTAATTAGCCATATTAAAAGGAAGAAAAAAATAATACCCTGGCGTTCAAATTTTGAGACGATAGAGTCATAGAGAAATAATATCACCAAAGAAATATCATTCCTGCGATTAAGTAATACATCTTTCAAAAAAGAAATTTTAATTTTTTTACCTAAGATCTTCTCAAAGTGAATGCTAAAAAATTATGACTAATTGTGTTATGACTCATGGCGGTGCATAATCTTATGACTTAATAAATATGATAACTTTTGAATAAAAAAAATAAAAGTAAACATGAGATTTTGATAATCAATCGGATCACTGTAAGGATCAACTTCCCAAGCATGACTTACCATGTAACATGAGGTATTAATTAAACAAGCCAATACCTGTATTCACATGATATAGTTTACTAAAACTACAAACCAAAATAAGAACTGTAAACATACCTCTGCAATAATATGTTAATAAGATTTTAAGGATAGAAAGTTCACGTCCATGACAAACATAGCATCACTTTGATTTCTTATTATCGAAGCACAACTTTGAAATATTTATTCGAGATAACAAAATCTCGTGCTAATAACGTGTTATGAAATAGTAAAGAAAGAATAAGAATATCGTAGAGAAAGAGAGAAAAGAGAGAATAAATCTTATTTTTCTTGAAGGATTAAAAGGATGAAATACAATAAAAACCCCTCTATTTATAGGGATAATTCCTCCTAACTTTTTTTCAAAAGATAGAAATTCACTATAATACAAATACCTTTATAAACATTCAC
>JACEIK010000368.1:176120-198129 GCA_018107945.1 Datura stramonium | reverse complement strand
TATATAATTATTTGAATGATAATTACCCCATAATTTGAGCATTCATAAAAATATCTTTCCCAATTAGTGTTTGTTGCTGATGTTCTTATCGTTGCAAACTGTCCATATTTACAAAAGGCATTTACCCTCATTTTGGAGAAAATGAAGAAGAAGAAAATATAACTAATTTAAAATAAAAAAAAAGAGGAACAAAATAAAGAAGAAAATCTGATTATAGATTACAGAAGAAGAAAATGAAAAAGGATGTTAACAAATGAAGAAGGTTGAGAAAATCTTCAATAAAGAAAAAGAGATGAAGAGAAATGGTTAATAAATGATGAAAAAGGGAAGAGCTTAGGATTTTAAAGTAACTAATTGTAAAAAAATTTAAAAAATAAAAAATTAATGGGTCAGCCGTATAGTCGTTACATATGCCACGTGGACAAAATTTTATCGATAAATGAAGTTGTCAAGCATCTAGAAGTAATTGTATGCAAACACTTGATCTAGTTAGCGTAGATGTATGTTTTGATAAATATTTAGTGATAGTTCATGTAGGAAACTCGCACACCTGATAGTTCAAGTATAAAACTCACAAAGATGTGATACTTCAGGTGTATTTTCACCATTAACTCTTATAAAAATGATAATTTTGTTCAAACTTATTTGTATATAGGATTATTATTTGTTATAATTATAGTGAACGTCATCAAAGGTTCTCAGAATTTGGGATTAGCAAGTATGTTTGTTTGGTATGATTGGGTATTCTTCATAATTTTTAGAACTAATGAGTGTAAATCATGTTTCATATTTATTTCTTAAAAAAGAGAAATATATTTTAAAAAGTTATGGCTAAACAAATTTTTTACTTCGGTCCATATTTCACCCAAATCAGTAGTTTTTAAAAAATTGAAAATCTATGATCAAACGGTAGTTAAATATTCGATTGTCTTTTAACAAAGTAGAGAGTTGACTACAGAGCTCATTATTGTAACAAAAGATACCTATTGTTATTACAATTAATAAAGTAAGATTTGCTTTTTTAAGAGTCTCATTTCACAGGAACTGGTCCAGTGGCGAATCCGAAGCATACCGTGCAGGTTAACAAAAACTCAATAATTCGTAAAAATATAGAATATATTTAGAAAAAAAAGAAAATTGAAATTAGTTTTTCACCGAAAAGTATTAAGACTTTTAGAATAAACTTTTTTTTTTAATTCAAAGAAGGCCATACGACCCACATTTTATTCCACAAAAGGTTCTATACTATAGGCTCAAATTAGATTAATCTAAATAAAAAAGAAAATAAAGATAAATAAATAAGATGATTCTAGAAGAGCAAATTAGGAAAGTGGACAGTCTCTATCACCGTCTTTCTCGATTGCATGTATGGAGAAACCCTCACCCTCTTCCATGTCTAGTGTGTTGGATCATTTAACTTTGTTGGGGAGCTGGCTAGCAAGAACACCAGTAGTGTAGGTCGTCCTCTCTATGATGAGCTTGAGAAGATTTCAACCACAAATGATGTGATGAACAACATGATACTCTGATTCAACTCATTTCATATTTTGTAAGTATCTTCTGATCTATCAATTTACCTCTACAACATAACTTTTTAATTTTCACTTACTTGATAACAAAATTAGATCTCACTATTGAGACAATGTCCCTTCCTTTTGTTTATGGTGGGTTGAATTTCTTTGAGATTAATACCACCACCTATAAATTCGATTATTGAACAATAATCTCAACTTTGTGATGTATTTCCTCTATGTAAATTGAAGCAGGTTCTAGGTTGAAGTTGATCTTGCCAGATGTTCGCATATCAAATTTTCAACACTCTGTTCTGATTAATTATTACTTTGACACCTCAAAAATCTCACCAGGTGCGTAATGCTTTAACCATTCTAAATTTCTTCAGACTACAGTGTATATATGTCTAATGCACTGATGTCTGCCACAATTTACTTCATATCATGTATATAACCTGCGTCATTTGAATCCTATGCTTGTTTCATTGTCTTTAATTTATGATTCTCCTTCTTATCTGAGAGGATTCCTTTTTGTCCAAATTGAGGATTCTCCTTTCTTCACTAGGTAGCTTTTGAAAGTGATTGTATGGAAAATTACCTGCAAAAATAAAAACTAGGTTAGATAAATAATCAACAAGAGTATTTCCTTCCCTAAACGAATGTTTGTGCTCTTGTTGATACTCTTTTCCTCAAGACCTTGATATAGTTCATCTTCATAAACACACTCCAAGGGATATCCCATTTCCCTTCTATAATGTTAACCACAACCACGGAATCTGTTTCAATGATGATATTAGACCACTAATTCATATAGCAATAATCCAAATATTCTCTGATAGCTCTTTCCTCTGCCACTAGATTGCTAGTTTCCCCCATCTCCGCTCATTTAGCTACTAAAAGATCCCCTTCCTTATTTCTAATACAAAAGACTGCCGATGAAAGTCTAAGGTTTCCTTTAGAAGCACCATCAGTATTACATTTTAGCTATCCCTTAAAAAGGGGAGTCCATCTAACACTTCTACTACTGAAATTTGGACTATACACTTTTCCAATGAACCCATCAATGTAGGTCAACTATTAACTCCATAATCACTTTTAAATCTTACCTTCATTAGTTTAAAAATATTATTTGTGATATCCCATGTTACCTTTCCTACTGTGTAGTCCCTCCATGAGGCCAATATTCCTTCTTTTCCATAAAACCCATAGAATTAGTATAGGAACAACTTGGAATATAACTTTTAACCTTGAATTACCATTTTCATTCCACCACTTCTTCACAACTTGCTTCAATTGGATTAAAGCACCAGTAATGCCTGCTACTCTTGTAAAAAATATCCACACTTGATCTGCTACTTCTCCTCTTAGGAATAAGTGTTCTATAGTTTCAATCATTGGTAAGAACAACAATTGCAGAATTGAGAGATGTTAGCATTCCATGAATTTATTATAGCAGCAACTAGGATCGTACTTAACCAAACTCTCCAGGCAAGAAATGAGAATTTAAAAGGTAGTCCCTTTAGCCATAAAGTTTCAGATCTGCATTCTCCTCTCTTTATGCCTCAATAGTTTTCATGCACTTTTCACGCTGAAATTCCCGGTACTAGTTTTAGTTCACCAAGGTTTATCACCTTGGAGGCTGAATTGTACTGTGCTCAAATTAGATTTTACATGATTTATTATATTTTCAGGCACATAAGACTTTATTTCTTCAAAAATTCCAACCTTCTTCAGATAAGAACTCTCCTATGTCTCTTAAAGGAAGACATGTCAAAATTTCTTATTGGTGCTGATGAAGTGGTCCAAGATTTGACCAGTTATCAAGTCAAATATTAGATGTACCTCCCTTTGGTTCCCACCACATATATTTTTCAACAGTATCTATGTTCAATAGCATATAGTTCCAAACCTGTGAACCCCCTTTTCATTCTACAAAAGTAGGAATTTGCTTTTTAAAATACTTCTTCCATAAGAAGTTGGAACACAAACTCTTTTGTGTCCTAAATTTCCACCGCAGCTTAGCATACATAGCCTGAGATACATCAAACATAGATCTAAATCCAATAACACTTTCTTGCTTAGGTAGGTATACTTTGTTCCATGCAGCCCAATGTTTGCTTTTTCCTGTCTCCTTGTTACTCCAAAAGAATCTAGCAAATATTCTATGATGTTTCTTTAACACACAAACTGGATGGGTTATAGCAAATTGATAGGTACACTTTGAAGAATACTAGAAATAAGAACCTCTTTACCTCCATAAGAAAGCATCTTCCCCTTCCATGCTTGCAATTCTCCGTTAACTCTGTTTATTAATTCTCTCCTTTCTTTTTCTTCTATGAATAATAGGATAGCGAAGATATTTCACAGGAAATGCTCCTCTTCTCATCCTCGTACATTATTGTACTTGCTGTAGGACTTCTGCAGCTACATTTTGATGCAAATAAAAGAAACACTTCTCCTTAATTACCTTTTGAACTGATTATTTCTCATATTCTTGTAAAATATTCATCATTCTTCCTAAAGAATATTGGTGAGAGGAAGCAAAGATAATAATATCATCAACATAAGATAGATGATTTAAATTATCATTCCACTTTAGCATCTCATATTCCACATATTATGAATCATCAAACAGAGAATTAATAGCCCTAGTTAGGACCACTGATGATCATCAAATATATCTAACTCATCTTTTTTTTTTACTCAAAGAAAGGGACCCAAGCTAGATTGGGTTTCTAAAAGTAACCTTTTATTTGTTTTGAAGGCTAAGGTATACTTGATCTTGACACATGACTGGGTTGTGTTTCATTCCATGTTATAGGCTTCATGGATAAATTATTAAAATTTATGTCCATATTATGATATATTTTTAGTTTTGACCTTAGTCTTACCATGTTTGGAAACTTAAATAAGTATTCTATTAATGAAAAGCCTGTTTTTAGGGATTTATTGTGATGAATGAAATTTCTTTCAAAAGCTTTATTGTACAAAAGTCTCATGGCATGTCAGTGGTTCGCTCGAAAAAGTTAAGAAATTGAGTGTTGATCACTCCTAAGCCTAGGATTGGACGTGACAAACTTGGTATTATATCTCTAAGTTCATGTTTCTTAGGAGACTACGAAGTCGTGTCTAGTAGAGTTTTAATTATGAGTGTGAAGTGCTCCACATTTATAATTAGGAGGCTACGGGACATTTAAGAATATTACTCTTCTTTCTTAATCTAGATCGTGCTAGAGGTTTGAGCTTTAAGAAGCAATTCTAATTCATGCATTACTATGTTTTTTCAGAAAATACTAGCAAATAGAAAATAAACTACATGCTAGAGACCTAAAATTACCGTAAAGGAGACTACCAACAAATTACCTTAAACCCAAGTAGTTCAGTAGAGGTCTCAAGGTCACCCGACTGTCCAGGCCACCCACACCTCAACTCCATTGATAAAGAGTCTCATCAGTAACCCTGTATCATATACATTACCACCCAGCTTTTATGATGCAACTACCAGGGGAGTTTATATGTTCACCCAAATTATTGTTGTATAGTCACAATGTCAAGGAATAACATCATACAATAAGGGTTATCAAGAGAGTTTTACTACTTCAAAAATAGAAGGTTTCTTCATATGAACCCATCAGTTTTCTAAAGATCCAAACCTGAAGAGGATCCCTAGTATTTTATAGATGAGGTGCATAGGATTATAAGAGTTATTCATGCTCGGAGACTGAGGCAGTTGAATTTCCCTTCTCTCAGTTGAAAAAGGTGGCTATTACATTGTATGAACAATAGGAACTATTTCGAGGGAAAGGTGCAACTCCTATAGTCTGGATCATTTCATGGATGCCTTCATCAATAAATTTCGCCCCTAAAGCTAAAGGTGTCCAAGGTATATAAATTCACAGCCATCAATCAAGGTTCCATAAGTGTAAGGGAGAAAAAGCTTAAGTTCATGCAGCTAGATCTCTATGCTCCAGAGTTGATTTTCACTATGGGGGCAAAGATGCGCCCACTTGTGCATAAACTTGGAATCTATGTGTTTGGTGGGTGTGTTATAGCCTTGTTCAAAAATTACATGGATATATCTAGATTAAGGAATACTTGTAGCAAATTGAGGAGCAAAAACAGAAGGATAGGAATCATAACAAAAGGGCCAAGTCAGCTAGCAACAATAAGGGTTATCAAGGAAATCATAACTTATCTTTATTCAATAAGAGTTCATCAAGGCCTGCACCTATAGCTAGTGCACTATCTCAAAGACCTAGATACAATCAAAAGGGTTAGTACAGTCAAAATTCTCTAGCACCAAGCTCACAGTCACAGGGGAGTGTTTCTCAATGATCTTCGCAATATCCCCCCTATAGTAAGTCTGGTAAGAGATACCTAGGAGAGTGTCGTATGGGTATGAATATATGTTATGATTGTGGTCTTCAGGGAGATATTCAGAGAGATTTCTTATCCAAGAAAGGTACAATAATAATGTAGCTCAGTCTCATAACACAATAACCACTACTTTACAGCTCATCCATGCGATTCATAAGTCCCAACCGAGCATGGTATAACTCAAGGTGGAGGGCAGAATTGCCTACATACTTTAGCTGGTCGTCAAGATTTAGAGGCATCACCGAATATGGTCACAGGTATATTGACAAACTTCACATTTGATTTTTATGTACTTTTGGGTCCTGGATCCACTCTCTCTTATGTGACCCCCTTTATTGCTAAGAAGTTTGGGATAAAGGCTGAACAATTATGTGAACCCTTTTCTCTATCTACTCAAATCGATGAGTTAGTTATTGTTATATGAATCTATCAGGTATATACAATCACTGTATGCCACTAAAATACCTTAATTTACCAGTTGGAGATGATTGAATTTGATATCATTATGGGTATGGACTAGTTTTATTCATATAAAACTACTCTCAACTATCGCACTAAGGTTATGAAATTCCAATTCCTTAACTAACCAGACTTAGAAGAGAAGGGCGAAGTAGTAATTTTTAAGGGTAGATTGATTTATTTTCTTAAGGTGGGGAAGTTAATTTCCAAAGGATGTTTTTATCAATTAGTTCGAGAAATGGAAGCAAATGTTAAAACCTATTGTTAATGAATTTCCAGACATATTTCCAAACTCATAGGTGACCCTCCCGACAAGGAGATCGACTTCAAAATTGACTTACTTTACAACACTAAGACAATATTTATTCCGCCAGATAAAATGGCCTCGACATAGTTAAAAGAGTTAAAAGATTAGCTGAAGGATCTCCTTGATAAATGATTTGTTAGGTTGAGTGTCTCACCTTGGGACTCATCGATTCTATTTATCTGAAATAAAGATGGATCGTTAAGAATGAGTATTGAGTGTCGCCAACTGAAAAAAGTCACCATTAATAATAACAAAGTATCCACTTCCTTGTATTAATGACTTGTTCAATCAACTTCAAGGCACTAAGTCAAAAATTAACCTCAGGTTAGGATATCACCAGTTGAAAGTTAGAGAAAAGGATATTTCAAAAAAAGCCCTTCAAGGTACGATACAAACATTATGAACTTCTTGTGATGTCTTTTGGGTTGACTAATTCTCTATTAGCTATTATGGATCTCATGAATAGAGTATTCAAACCTCATCTAGATATGGTCGTGATCGACTTTATTAATAACATCCTAGAATACTCGTGGAGTGAGGGTGAACATATTGCTTATCTTAGATTATTATTACAAATAATTAATGATCATGAACATTATTCTATGTTTTTTAAATATGAATTTTGGCAAAAATCTGTGACATTCCTTGTTCATGTATTTACAATGAAGATATCAAGGTTGACTCTTAGAAGATTGAGGCAGTGAAGAATTGATCTAGATTCACGACTCTCACAAGGAAGTTTCTTAGGCTTGGCTGGGTATTATAGAAGACTCTTAGAGAGTTTCTCCTCTATCTTAGTGCTAATAACCAAATTGACTCAGAAGAGAGCAAGTTCTTATGGTTTGAAGCCTGTGAGAAAAGTTTCCAAGAGCTCAAAATAAAATTTACTTCAACACCGTGTTAAACTTACCAGATGGAACCGAAGGGTTCATTGTTTATTGCAATTCTTCAGGAACATGTCTCGGTTGTGTTTTAATGCAATATGGAAGGTAGTAGCTTACTCCTCCAGAAAACTTAAGATTCATGAGCAGAACTATCTAACCTGTGTTATGGAACTTGCAATTATAGTGTTCATGCTAATGATTTGGCGCCATACCTATATGGGTTTCATGTTGATATTTTCACTAATAACAAGAGCCTTCAGTACATTTTCAAGAAAATGGAGTTGAATCTCAAGAAGAGGAAATGGCTTGAATTACTCAATGATTATGATGTTGATATTCTCTATCATCCAGGAAAAGCTAACATAATAGTGATGCTTTTATTCAACTATCTATAAAGAGTCTGGCTCATGTTGATGAAGGTAAGAAAGAGATGACAAGATATATTCATATATTTTCAAGACTAGGGGTTCGATTATGGATTTCGGAGATGGTAGTATGGTTATTCAGAATAGGACTGAATCATCCTTAGTAAAGAAAGTGAAAGGAAACTGTTCGATGATCTTTTTTTCTCTAACTTAAGGGGTGAGTCCACAAGAGCATAATTATGTATTTCTAACTAGGAAAATGCTAATTTTAGGTACCAAGGTAAATTATGTCTTCTAGATGTAGACAGACTCCGAAAGAGGATTTTGGCAGAGATGCACAGCTCTAGGTATTCTATCCATCTAGGTTCTATGAAGATGTACTATGATCATGAAGAAAATTTATCAGTGGAACGATTTGAAGAGGAATATAAAAGACTTTATAGGTAGATGTACAAATTGGCAACAGGTTAAAATGGACCATCAAAGACCCGGTGATCTTGCTCAGAATATAGAACTTCCCTTGTGAAAATGAGAGATGATAAATATGAATTTTCTGATAGGTTTACCTTACTCACTTTGAAAACATGATTCCATTTGAGTCATCATAGATTAACTCACAAAGTCAACTCACTATTTATCTGTTAAAACTACCAATTCAGCAGAATATTATGCCAAGTTGTATAATCAGAAGATTGTTAATTGCATGGAACCCAATGTCCATTATTTCAAGTTGAGGTGCTTAGTTTATAAGACATTTTTGGAAGTCTTTTCAGAAAAGGTCAGGTACGAAGGTTAACTTCAGTACCACTTTCCACTCTTAAATAGGTGGCCAGGCCAAGTGCATGATTCAAATGCTCAAGGACATATTGAGGGTTTGTACTTTAGAATTCAAAGGTAATTGGGTTTATTATTTGTCTTTCATTGAGTTTGCGCATAATAATAACTATCATGTTAGTATCAAGATGGAACCATATGAAGTCTTGTGTGGGCGAAGGTGTAGATCGCTAATTGTATGGTTAGAAGTTGGTAAAGCAAAATTACTAAGACCAGACTTGCTATATCAGGATATAGAGAAAGTCAAATTGATCCAAAAAAGGTTGAAGATGACCCGAAGTCACCAAAAGTCCTATTCATATGAGAAACATAGAGAGTTGGAGTTTAATGTTGATGATTGAGTATTATTGAAGGTTTCTCCTTTGAAGGGTGTCAAGTGATTTGAAAGGAAAGAGAAGCTAAGTCCCAAATATATTGGTCAATATAAGATATTGAAGAGAATTGGACAAGTAGATAATGAACTAGAATTACCTACAGAATTGACCTCAGTGCATACAATGTTCATAATGCTGAGGAAGTGGTGGGATCCATCCCTAGTTGTTCCTATCGAGAATGTAAGCATCAAAGAGACTTTGAGTTATGAAGAAATTTATGTCACTATCCTTGATCACCAGGTTTCCAAGCTGAGAATAAAGAAAGTAGCATCAGTCAAAGTGCTATGGGAAGTCGGAATGTCAAAGAGGATACATGAAAAGCCAAAAGTAATATAAAAATAAAGTACCAACATTTTTTCCTTGAACAAGAACATGATGCCCAAAGTAAATGTTCGCTTCCAACTCTATGTTTCGTGTTCTCATGTCTTATGTCATGTCCAAAGGATTTCTGGACTCATGCCTTACGATTATGATATGCATTATGACTCATGTCTCATGATTATGATGTCTTAGGAACCCATATCTCATTTTATTCTATGTCACGAGAACTCATTCCCTATGTTATTTCATTCATGTACTCATGAATACATCTATGATAAGTTTAAATGTTTCATGTGATTTGTACCTTTGACTCTTATTCCAAATCTTACAAAATATTTCCTTATGATGATGATGTCACGATAATGAAAACATGGTAAGCTATGAGAGGTTTCTTATTTCTCCATGCTATGAAAGGTTTAGAAAAGACTCATCTTTCATTTGAGGATGAATGAACTTGGGGGGAGAAGGCATACTGTAACACCTCGTAAGTCCATACTACATCTTGAATAAATGGAAAATAATAAATTTAGATAAGTGTTTTCACAATGATAAGGATGTGTCTTCATAATCGACACCATATTTATATTTTGATTCTAATTCATCTAACCCTTTTTCAGTTCGAGTTAGATAGAAAGTCATATACATTTTCCCCAAGAAAATGGAATATTTTTCTAAGTGTTGTCATAACATCAAAGAGTGAGTTGTGTCTCCCATCACGATGAAATTCACCGATCCGTAATGAAAAGAATATAGGACCATGAGATTTTGATATAAGTATTAGATGTGTAAGTCACCGCAATGCGATGTTCAACACAGTAAAGTTCACCATGATAAAGATTGCCCCACTAAAAGTCTGTGAGAAATGAGGGTTGAGGAAAATCAACTAACTATAGAATGTAAGCGGGCACTGCAATGTGCTTCCTATCGCGATAAAGGTCACTGCAGTGCACTGAATGTCTAGTCCTAATTCAAGCTTATAAATATGACTAAGTCCAAGTCTTCTGATCTTTTCACTTTTCCTTCAATTTTGAGAGCCCTAGGATGACTTTTCTCTCCTCTCATTGCCTCCACACCACAGTAATTCTTCCTACATAAATCTAAGTATTTCTAACATTGTATGCGAACCTGTAATGCAATTCTAACCCATGACTATAGGATCTTTGAAAAGATTCTTCTCAAGAGGGTCAAATATATGGTTTTGAGTGTCCTATATTAAAGGTTGGATCATTATCCATGATCATAAGAGAGTAATAATATGTAAGGCTATCTCACATGTGGGAACGTTATTTTTCTTTCACATGCTATGATTCTTTAAAAAATTCATGAATTCTCCTTCATGTGACTAGTAGGATTAAATATGAAAGTTAGAATCTTGTTCATATAATTTCACTATGAATATCATGAACTCCTACCTTAATACTTTAACTGAAGCTACTTCTTTTTTCTGTAACCTTNGTCCCTGTTTAAACAAATATGGGGTGCGACATTACTTGTTCATATAATTTCACTATGAATATCATGAACTCCTATGAAATTTTTTATATGATGCACATGATCTTATTCTGTGAATCTTATGATTTTTACATGAAAGGCATGAAAACACAAGAAATATAATTTTTTTTCAAACAAGAAAAGAATAGATTTTTGTGAATGAACATCATATAAATATAATATGACAGACATGATGCATGGCTTTTATCCAAGATGTAGGAATTTTTATAATTTTTATGATATGATGAACAATTTACCAAAGATGATGTAACACCTTGCATATTTAAAAATGATTAATCTGCTAAGTTGGACACATACAAGTCGAATTTGTTTTCCGTTTATGTCATCTGACAATGAGATATTTAGTAGAATAAGGTTGTAAATGGGTGGTCATATCAAGAAATTAATATGTGAATATGGTTGACTAATTAAATCAAAGTTTTAGGTCAAAGGGAGGATGATAATAAAACTCTAGTTGACAGTTTTATTACGGGAAAGCATATTAAATAATCTCGTATGTGGTATAACTTGAGACGATCATATCTCCTCATATATAAAGAGTTAGAGGATCCAGTACCTATCAAATTAAAATTCGTAAGTCTAGTTTATAGCACATCAAACCTTTCATTAATCCAATGTCAGAGTAAAAAGTTATGATCATTTTACTGCGAATTGTCTAGAAAAAAAAGGGTCAGGGGCCCAGCCGATTCAGGTTGGTTTTCGACAGTCTATCTAAGTAATTTTTACCCAAATTGATTTATTTTAATCTCAATCTTCATAAAATAATCTCAGTGCTTCTCTCATTGTAAGCTTCGTGGTGATGCTAATTTCATAGGTTTCCATCGTTTTTAAATTGTTAGGGTGTTGTATTAGATTGTAAACATGAAAGGAGGAAGTGGGTAATGCAAGGTAATGATTCATAATCTTCTCTCCATCGTTAATTTGAGTTTCTATATCATTATTGAATAACGACTTATTGATATTTGGTTTTTACGATCCTCTTATTATTGTGGACTGTTTGAATATGGATGGTGGGTTTTAAAAATTATATTAGTTGAGTAGTATATATTTGACTTAAAAAATAAGCAAAAGCTTGTGGAGTACAGAAACAACTTTCAAGGTACATTAAGGTATAACCCCTTTTCTTCAGGCCGCACGAATTCAAGTTGTTGAATGAGCTCTTGAGTCAAGTTGTTGAGTTTATTATCGTGAATTATTTCAAGTATGAAGTAAATCTTTAGCTGATTAATGTTATGTATATTCTGGCCATATAAAATGAATAGCATTGTGAACTCAAGTATCATATAATTTTAGCTATCATCTAATTGTCGATTTGATTTATCACTTGTTGTTGTTAGGAAGTCCCTTCGAGAGGGTATTGATCATTAGTCCCAACAAATCCTTTTTTATTAAGTGTGGAGTGTTGTTGTAATCTTCTAACATGTGAAAATCTTTATTCTCGTATTGTGGTTTCGTTGAATCTTAAAATTATCCTAATTTGTTGGTTTGTTGAACAAAGATATCTTGGCGTGTTAGCTACCCCTATTTTATAAAATTGAACTAGTAAAAGGCTTGTCTTACCTTCGAGAATTCACGTGCGAAAAAAACTAAGTTGAACTAACATTTGATATCTTTATTCAAGTCATTTTAATGATATATTTTCAAAGTTATAGTTATCCTTAATCTTGAATGTTACAGAATCAAGTTCAAGTTTATGAGTTCATGTGAATTGGCTAGTGATCCACTGTCAAGTTAGAGTCTTAAGGTCATAAGTTTGGCACATAGCTTCACGTCATGACACATGCATTTTACCACTGAACCTTACTTCGGTTGGGTAGATCACAATATGATTACCATCAATTGGGAAGATTATGGGTCTCATATGGATATCATTTCCATTTACCTCCAAACCTCATTTTGGTTGGGCAGATTGTTTCATTACCACTGATTGGACAGACTATTGTGTAATTTACCACTGAGCTTAAGATGATGGGCCATTACAGTTGTACATAGGCATACAGAGTATAGTTGCATTTGATTTTTAGTTGTATTGTATTTGAGTTGCATTATAGATTATCTGCCCTGTATGGTATTCAAAAGTTCTTGTATATGTTGCAGTTGTCTTTATGCTTCTTATATTCAGCCTTACATATCAGTACATATTATTCGTACTGATGTTCCTTTACCAGAGATGCTGCATTTTGTGCTGCAGGTTTAGATAAAGGCCCAGATCAACCTCTATAGTAGGAGTGTGCTATATTAAGCGATTGGTTATCATGATCCCTTCTTCCTGAAGCAATTGGTTTAGCTGCTTAGTTTTGCTTATTTTGAGTTTTGTGTAAAGTTGATGGGCAGATGGGGGAACTTTCCCCACTATCAGTTTGTTAGTATTGTTAGAGACTTTGTGGACTAGTAATGTGGGCTATTCAACTTACTATTTACGGTCTTATCGGCCTTCTATATATATTGTTCTGTTTGTCGCCTTGTTGGCCTTATCCTTATTCTAATTTTATTATTGTGACCTTATTGGTTTAATTTAAATATGAATAATAGCTTATTTTGGTGACCTTATTGCCCCAATTGCCTTCGTATAGCTAAGTTTCAGTGGCTAGCTCAATTCAGCAGGCACTAGGTGCCAGTTATGCCTCCTCAGGTTTGGGACGTGACTGATTACTTATGAGCCCATGAGTTTAACATTATCATGTAATGAAATGGGAGTAATAATGTTAAAAGAAAAGGCATAAGTCTAGATGACAAATTCCTGAAACTACGATTGTCACATTAAAAAAAGATTGTTCTGTTGATTCGAGTGAATCCTCTATGTATCACTAGTAAGAAATTATTATGAATCTTTTCTAGAAAAATGTTATGAATATTTTATACCTGGACAAGGTATGGGATGACTTAATTGATTGTGCATAGATTAGACCACATGTACTCGTATGGTGGTATATGTCAGCTAACTAAGAAAAATCACACAATGAACTTAATGATGATGAAAGATGAAAAGCATTAAGGTCAACCTAATGATTTAACTCTTTGTTTACTCTTCATGGTATGATACGATTACTTTGGTTGTCTTTCTTCTTCAGTTATGTATTATACTTTATTTTGTGCCATTTTACATATGAGTACTATTCGACAAGTAATTACATCTATTTTGCCAGGGGGCTCAGAATTTTCTAATACAGGTTTAGATATGCATTACGATCAGGCCACTCCCTAGGATCTCATCTTCATTAGCTATTGCTGAGCCCCACTGTTACACCCCGTAAGTTTCTATCATTTAACGAACACGTGTGTGCGCATGTTAAGGTATTTAGAGTACGACACATGTGGAAAAAGGCTCGGGGATTGAGTATATGAGCACAGTAGCGAGCGAGCAAGAGATGGGGCCTGAGGCTGGGCGCCGCACTGCACTGCCAGCCCAGCGGACTGGCCGGCGCGTTGCGCCAGTGGCCTGGCGCTGTGGTCGGCGTGCGGCACCACCCCCTGCCACTACCCTACTTATATATATAAGTCCTTCTTGATCATTTGAATCATTATAAAAAGTTCCCTCGACCCCGAACAGAGAACGAACGCAAATTTCATCCATTTTTCATCAAATTACGCCATCAAACTCCTTCCAAATGCATATTCATCTGGGATATAGAGTTCTAGGCTTACAGGAAGCATCTCTGTGGAGTTATTTCTTGAAAATTCGCTCGGTATATCAGAACCCCACCGAGTAAAGATTGTCGAAATTACCCCAAATTGAGTTCTAAATGGCCATAGGCAATAGGTAAGCATTTCTCCCTTCTAAACTCTCGAGAAATTATGGGTTTTCAGCTGATTTAAACTGAGTTGAATTATAGTTATTATTATTATCAAACGATATCATTGTTTGACGAATTTAGTGTTGAAAATAGCCCTATTCTCTCAACGTAAGGGGTGCAATTGAGTGGAATCGCCAATTACAGGTTGAAACTCATTAGTTAAATGAGAATCGGAATTCGAGGTATGTTAAAGCTAGTTCCTTCGGCAAGCTATTCCTGTCGTATAGTAATATGACCTATATCTTTGTAAGAAAATAGAAAGCATATATATTGTGATTACCTGCTTCCGTTAGTTTGAGATTAGCATTTTATATTTATGTTGGGACTGACCCTACCCTATATAACTTTCTGTCGATCAACCTCAGGGTTACTAGCTGTGTCATCGCCTACAGGGCTATACGGATCGCTCCAAGGAGCTATATGTCGTCCCAAGGGACTATATTTAGGCCCAAGGGTAATATTACAGTCCATCCATGAATGAGCTTATATTTTATGCCATATCGGCATCACACCATCAAGCCTTGTGTGCCAGGCTGCAGTTATAGGAGCCCACCGGGCTCAAACACAACTACAGGAGCCCAGCTGGCTCAGTTGCAGACCCAGAGGCCAAGTAGGTTGGCTATAGTTACCTGTTGACTCATATTGACCATGCTAGGAGTATATAAATTGGAGTGTGTTCGCCAGGGCTTATGAAGGCCCCGGGCAGGTTATTTTGTGTTGGTTGTACCTTTCAGGTTTATGGGGGCCAGGTAAGTTTCTTGTTTGCATTACTTATTATTAGTTATACAGTAGGTTGTGAGGCTATTCAGGTTATACCTCTTAACTTTTATATTGATCATTTCAGCTCTATTATTAGTATTATTCAGT
Source organism: Datura stramonium (assembly GCA_018107945.1). Lineage (NCBI taxonomy): Eukaryota > Viridiplantae > Streptophyta > Magnoliopsida > Solanales > Solanaceae > Datura > Datura stramonium. Next base: position 182,524 of record JACEIK010000368.1, on the reverse strand, counting down.
CATTTTCATTACTTCCTTACATATTTGGTACATATTGTACTAATGTCCATCTTTAGGGCGCTGCATTACTTGCCTGCAGGTGCGGATAAGCGTGGTTCAGGACCTTCCTAGCCACCAGCCTAAGTCCACAGTCCCATCATCTTCTTTTCTTCGAAGTTGATAGTTAGAGAAGGTTTATTCCTTTGTTGTATAGCTTTTAGGTAGGTCGGGGCCCTATCCCGACTATAATTACACTCTTAAAGGCTTGCAGACTATAGTTTCTCTGTTGTTGGTTTTTGTTGGCCGTGTGGGGCCTATGTATGTTTTATTTTGCATATTGACCATGTGGGGCCTAGTTTAGCTGGTTAGTTAGTAGCCTTGTTGGCTATAGCATGTTTATGACTACCTGTTTTCTTTCTATTATAACTACACAGCATGGTGGTCTTGTCGGTCCGCATAGAATCCCCTTATTGCCTTGTGGCTGGTTAGCTGTTTTCTTTTACATGTGGCTATGCAGCCTTGTCGGCCTGAGGCTATGTTTACAGCCGAGATGTAGCTCATTGTTTTCCTGATTTGAATCGCGGGTAAGCACCAGGAGTGCATAAGCCTAGCCAGGTCAGCTCAGATCTCAGTATGGCATCAAGTGCCAGTCATGCCTCCCAAGGTGGAGCGTGAAAAACTTGTAATCAGAGTGGGTCATATCCTAGGGAATCTGTAAGTTGTGTCTAGTCGAGTCTTTTCTATGGGTGTGTTGTCTACCACATTCTATAGGCAGGAGGCTACGGGGCATAGTAGCGTGGTTACCCTTCTTTCTTCTTCATTCGTGTTGTAGAGCTATGTTATATAGGGTAAATCCCTAGGCTTACATCATTCGTCTTATTTTCATAGATCTGACGCACGACAGACCACGAATGTCCGAGAGCTAGATGTTGCGGCAGGAGAAGGCACTAGCAGGGTGCCTTGATCAGAGTTGGTCCGGTCTGAGGGCGTTAGGGAGACTTCATCCCAGTCTCCTCAGCAGTCTTCGCCACGCCAGGAGAGCTCCCAGGGCAACAGGCATGTCAGCACCACCCCCAACGGTCCCTATACCTATACCATCAGATCAGGAGGTTACGAGCGTTGTCTATATGTTGGCTCATATGATGGGCGCTCAACGTCAGCCGATGGTACCAGTTGTTACTAAATCTACGTGATGAACTGGAAGTTCGAGGGTCTAAGAGTTCCTTGCCTTGAGTCCCCCGCAATTCACAGGGACGGACCATGGAAAGGACCCTCAGGACTTTTTGGACCAGTTACAGTGGATTTTTAGGGTGATGCATGCCACGGCCGCAGAGCTGGTTGAGTTAGCAGTATTTTGATTACGGGACATAGCGATGTTGTGGTACGAGAGATGGGAAAGGTCTCGAGGTAGAGATGTTCCCCCTCTGACTTGGTCTAGCTTTTCAGAGTCCTTCATAGATCATTACTTGCCACAAGAAATCTGACAGGCCCGGGTGGATTAGTTTTTCACCTAAAACAGGGCTCGATGAATGTCCGGGAATATGCGATGAGGTTTGACTCCTTGGCCAGATATGCGCCAACCTTTGTAGATATCATGCCAGCCAGAGTCTATCGATTTATTACGGGGCTGCTCCAAGATTATGTTGAAACTTGTGTTACAGCTACTTTACAGGAGTACATAGACATTGATCGCATTCAGGCTTTCGCTCAGAATATTGAAGGGACCAGGCAGTGACAGCGGGAGGTAGAAAGGAAAAATCAAGAGAAGCATCTTAGGGCCAGGCCTAGTGACATGCAAGTAGAATTCCAGGGCGGACCTAGGCCACGAATATCAGGCAGGCCACAAACCCCCACCTCCGAAGAAGCAGGGGGTAGACTAGACCCCCAGGGGCAGTCAGGACCCGACGAGAGCTCACAGGCATCAGGCTCTCAGTAGAAAAGGGGATCAGATCAGAGCAGGTCCACTGTGCCACGTTGTACTAGTTGCAGCCGATGTCATTTTGGGGCATGCAGGTATGGTTCTACTACTTGTTATACCTGTGGACAAGAGGGTCATATGATGAGGGATTGTCCAGCTAGAGGTCAGGGTGATCGGGACCAACAGGGCAGATCTTCAATAGGGTCACATGCCCCAGAACCTTCAGTAGGGCGTAGGCCCTACACTCCAGCCAGTAGAGGCCGAGGTAGATCAGGGGCATCTACTTCAAAAAGCGGTTCGGATCGCACTTATGCTTTACCAGGGCGACAGGAGTCAGAGTCGTCGATGAATGTTGTGACAGGTATGTTGGACATTTTCTCTCGCTCAGTTTATGCTTTGATAGACCCAGGTTCCACTTTGTACTATGTTACTCCACTAGTGGATCGAAAGTTTGGTATAACATCAGAATTGCTTCATCGACCCTTCTTAGTGTTTACACTCATCGGTGATTCTATAATTGCTAAAAGGATTTACAGGATTGCACAGAAGAGGTTGTCAGTCACCAGTCGCCAGACTTTAGCAAATTTAGTGGAGTTAGAAATTATTGATTTTGATGCAATTATAGGTATAGATTGGCTAGCGCCATGTTATGCCGATGTGGAGTGTTGGACCAATATTTTCTTATTTCACTTTCTAGGGGAGTTAGTGCGAGAGTGGAAAGGCAATACGGCTACGCCAAAAGGTAGGTTCATATCCTATCTTTGGGCGAAAAAGTTGATAGCGAAGGGCTATATTTACCATATTGTTAGGGTTTTGGGATATGCAAGTAGAATCTCCGACTCTTCAGTCCAACCCAGTGGTTAATGAGTTTCCAGATAAACTTCCTGATATTCCACCAAAACGGGAAATTGATTTCTCTATCGACTTGCTACCAGGTACTCAGCCTATATCCATCCTTCCGTATCGAATGACTCCTGCTGAATTGAAAAAATTGAAAGAACAGTTAAAAGACTTTTTGGATAAGGGATTTATCAGGCCGAGTACTTCACCGTGGGGTGCGCGAGTTCTGTTTGTAAGAAACAAAGATGGATCCCTACACATGTGTATAGATTATTGACAATTGAATAAGGTTACTATTAAGAATAAATACCCCCTCCAAAGGATAGATGATTTGTTTGATCAGTTGCAGGGGGTAAAATATTTCTCCAAAATTGATTTGAGGTTCGGGTACCATCAAGTGTGAGTTCGGGAGAAAGATATTCCGAAGACATCTTTTAGGACCAGGTATGGTCATTTTGAATTTTTGGTCATGTCCTTTGGGTTGACGAATGCCCTAGAAGTGTTTATAGATCTGATGAACAGCATATTCAGGCCATATTTAGACCTGTTTTTGATAGTGTTCATCAATGACATTCTGGTGTATTTCCTTTCAGAAGCGGAACACAGAGATCATTTGCAAACAGTACTCCAGATCCTCGGAGATCGCCAGTTATATGTTAAATTTTTTAAATGTGAGTTCTGGATGAATTCCGTAGCTTTCTTGGGCCGTATTGTATCAGATTCTGGTATTTAGGTTGATTCACAGAAAATTGAGACAGTAAAGACATGGCCTAGACCTACAACTCCAACTGAGGTTCGCAGTTTCCTGGGGTTAGCCGAGTATTACAGAAGGTTTGTGGAAGGATTTTCTACCCTATCAGTGCCTTTGACCAAATTGACTCAGAAAGCAGCCAAGTTCCATTGGACCAAGGCCTGTGAGCAGGGTTTCCAGGAGTTGAAAAATATATTAACATTGGCACCAGTGTTAGCCTTGCGGGAAGGTTCGGAGGGTTATGTTGTATACTGTGATGCTTCAGGCGTTGGGTGAGGGTGCGTTCTGATGCAACACGGTAAGGTAATTGCTTATGCTTCAAGGCAACTACGAAAGCATGAAAAGAACTATCCCATTCATGATTTGGAGTTAGCTGCAGTGGTTCATGCCCTAAAAATATGGAGGAATTACTTGTATGGTGTGCACGTGGATATTTTTACTGATCATAAGAGCCTCCAGTACATCTTCACACAGAAAGAGTTGAATTTGCAGCAGCGTCATTGGTTAGAATTGCTAAAAGACTACGACGTGAATATTCTGTATCACCTAGGGAAGGATAATATTGTAGTAGACGCCCTTAGCCGCAGATGTATGGGAAGTTTATCACATCTAAGGCTAGAACAGCAGAAAATGGCTCGAGAACTGCACCGGTTAGCCAATTTAGCAATTCGAGTAGTAAATTCAGATGATAATGGGGCTGTGATTCAGAATACAACAGTATCATCCCTGGTTGTAGAGTTAAAAGAGCGGCAGTATGAGGACCCTAACCTAGTACAGCTTAGAGATAAGGTCCAACAAGGTGAATTAACAACCTTCGAGTTAACGAAAGACGGGTTCTTGAGATTTAAAGGTCTCCTCTGCATTCCAGATGTAGTAGGGCTCCACTAGCAGATCATGGAAGAGGTATATTATTCTCGTTACTCTCTTCATCCAGGCTTGACAAAGATGTACCATGACATAAAGGAGATATACTGGTGGCCCAGAATGAAAAAAGGTGTAGCTGAATTTGTAGCATAGTGTCCTAATTGCCAACAGGTTAAGGCTGAATATCAGAAACCTGGTGGATTGACTCAGGAGATAGAGGTGCCTATGTGAAAATGGGAAGCAATCAATATGGACTTTGTGACAGGGTTACCTCGGACTAGGCGTAAATTCGATTCTATTTGGGTCATTATCGACAGACTCATGAAGTCAGCCCATTTCTTGCCAGTCAGGACTATCTTTTCAGCCGAAGACTATGTTGATCTGTATATCAAGGAGACAGTTCGACTACATGGTGTTCCAGAATCCATTATTTCTGACAAAGGGGCATAATTCACAGCTAGATTCTGGCAGTCATTTTAGAAAGGCTTAGGGACATATGTTAATCTGAGTACAACATTCCATCCTCAGACATACGGTCAGGCAGAGCTCACCATTTAAACGCTCGAGGATATGTTACGGGCATGTGTGCTAGACTTTGGAGAAAGTTGGGATGAGCATCTTCCCCTTATCGAATTTGCATAAAATAACAACTATCATTCTGCAATCCAAATGGTGCCTTATTAGGTCTTATATGGGCAGAAATATAGGTCCCCCATCGGATGGTTTGAATTAGGGGAGTCAGAATTGATTAGACCCAATATGATCCACCAATCAGAATAAAAAATAAAACTCATCAAGAGCGCTTGCTGACAGCCCAGAGTCGTCAGAAGTCCTATTTCAATGTGCGGCGTAGAGACTTGGAATTCAATGTTGATGATTGGGTATTCCTAAAAGTTTTGCCGATGAAGGGCGTGATGACATTTGGCAAGAAAGGAAAGCTTAGCCTTAGGTTCATTAGCCCGTATCGGATCCTCTGAAGGATAGGCCGAGTGGTATATAAGCTAGAACTGCCTCTAAAGCTAGAATCTGTTCATCCAGTCTTCCATGTGTCACTGTTGCGAAAGTTTATAGGGGACCCATATCGGGTTGTTCCAGTTGAGGATGTTCAAGTTACTGAAGAGTTAGCCTACGAAGAGGTTCCAGTTGCTATACTAGATCGGCAGGTTCTTAGGTTAAGGACTAAAGATGTAGCCTCCGTTAAAGGTTTGTAGAGGAACATAAATAAAGAAGAGATGAATTGGGAAGCTGAGGACGACATGAGGTCTAGATATCCTCACTTATTCCAAGATTGACCCAGATTATGCAGTTGAGGTGAGGTTGTTTTTCAGCTGTTATTTTACTGCTTATGTCATTAGTACTGTCTAGTTGGTTACCTCTATGTGGTGGAGTAGCTGTTTATAGTGTCTTGTGAGAAGCCTATGTTGGACTTTTCTGCGTTTCAGTTTTCCAAATAGTCCATATTACATAGGAGACTCTGTCAAAATTTTTCTAGCAATAGTTAAAAGAACTAAGTCTCTTGATCTTAAGATTGCATTCGAGGACGAATGTTCCTAAAGGGGGGATGATGTTACACCCCGTAAGTTTCTATAATTTAACGGACGCGCGTGTGTGTATGTTGAGGAATTTAGAGTACGACGCATGCTGGAAAAGGCCCGGGGTTGAGTATATGAGCACGGTAGCGAGCGAGCATGAGATGGGGGCCGGAGGCTGGGCGCCGGGCCGCACTGCCATCCCAACACACTGGCCGGCGTGTCGTGCTAGTGGCTTGGCGCTGTGGCTGGCGCGCCACGCCACCGCCCTACCTATATATATAAGTCCTTCTTGATCATTTGAATCATTATAAAAAAGTTTCCGCTGTTGACACCCAATTTTGACCTACCTACGCCTTAATATGCTGCTTATATATGTATATATTTACTTATTTATTTTACGCAAATATTCGACCTACTTTTATATTTATAAAATAATTTATTGCCATAATATTGTGAAAATTATTTCAAGTTACATATATATGACTCATATTAATTTTAATTTTTGATTTTAAATAATTAT
>JACEIK010000368.1:89946-103902 GCA_018107945.1 Datura stramonium | reverse complement strand
CATGCACTACAACACATTAAAATTCTATTACTTAAAAAATATGTCCAAACCCAACACTCTAAGTCTAATTATTTATATGTGGTGTGACATATTGCCAATTATTTTCAATTTTCTTTGCTAAGACATCCATCTAATCTTCAATCGTTTGCCTCTTTGATTTTTGAAGGGTTGACTATTTTATTTAAAGTTGCATATTGTTTCTGTGTGGATATTAGACATGTGAAGTGGAAGAACCTCTACAGCTATGCAACTTAAATATTCTAAAATTTGGAATAATATTGAAAAATAATAGAAGATTCAAATACATTCATCTCGTGATAGTAGAGAGAAATTTGTTGATTTTTGATGTTCACTTGAAATACTTATCTCATGTCTCTGTTATTTACTATTATTAATATATCATTAGCTAGTTATAAATCGAAAAATCAAACCAAATAGACAAGAACCAAACCAATGGTTATTTATTTTATTTGGTTTGGTTTGATTTTAGAAATTTAAAAACCAACTAAATTGATTTGATTTTGATTTTATTCAAAAACCGACCCAAATAGAACCATGAACACCCCTACTTCCTCCCATGTTAGAATGGAAAAACATTTCTATAATAGCGGCAATGCAAATCACAGAACTCCAGCGAACTCAAAAAATTGAGCAGAATCACACTTGACACATACAGTTTTGCTGTTGAAAACTTATGCAGAGAATGCAGAGGAGAGAAAATATTTTTCGTTTGTTGAGTGTTTAAAATCTGAGGCCAAGCCTAGAATTTATAGAGAATGAAATGGTGAGATGGAGAGGTGTAATTCAAAATGTGCCTTTTTGGTGTAATCTAAAAGGTGCCTTTTTTCATTTTCCATTCACATCTTAAAAATTCCAACAATCCCCCACATGAATGGGGAATGACTATATGATGAAAAATGCATAAAAAAACTGTGTGATTTGCAAGTAAGGATTAATTGCATCTAGATAAGTAGGTTTTCCTTTGAACTTTCCGTAGTGAACATATGTCGAATATACTCGGTCAATCGGTAGATTTGATATCTTTGAACCATCGAACTTTGGTGTATACCTAGACAACCAAATTGTTAGGCTGCACGACCTAAGGACTTGTCTCTACTTTTTGCCTGTGAATGAACAAAGTCGTCAAATGTGTTCCACTTATGTGAATAAAGCAGTAAGTAAAAGAGAAAGTGATTTAGCATGGAAAACACCCGGCTCTAAAGGTGAAAAACCACGACCTGTACTCCACAGAATTTTTCTTCAACTTCACTAACTTCAAAGAACCTCTTCAAATGGTTGATTACAACTTCTTGCAATCTACGGAATTATAAACTCTAACTCCTAACCGTCAATTCAACAACCACAATATCTTCCTAGAAACGCTTACTAGAAGACAAATTGTTCTTGCTTCAGTTTATAACTTACTAAAACAAGAGTACAATGATCATGACCAAAATTGCAAACTTCTAGTACAAGAATGGATAACTCTAGCTTGACTCTTTACTAGACAAGTTTGTTGACACAACCTCAACAAGGCAAATTGCTATTTTCTCTCCTTTTCAGTGCACGCCTGTACTCAGAATTCACACTTCTATATATACACAATTCTTCCACATCTTTGCAGCTACATTAGAAGTCTACTTCAAGTAGGAATCCCTCTTCAAGTCTATCTGTTGGCTTCCTTTGTGTTTTAATCAAACTCCAATTCTTACAAATCAGCACATGTAGATATGAATGATTTAATGCTTATCAACTCCAAGATTTTTACATCCTTGCTCCCGGATATTTTCATCTTATCACACAGTTGTTTAAGCACTTCAATGGACCAGCTTTGTTCACCTGTTTATCAATCTTGTCAATCATCAAAACTTCAAAGTCTCAACAAATTCTCCATTTTTGATGATGACAAACACAATCCCATTTCTACACAGATTCTTCCTGCCAGGAAGACATCTATCAAATGAAACAGGTTAGTCAAATGGGTTATAAATATTGCATAAGCATGATCAATATGTTTGCATTTTTCTTCCCTCTTTTGGCAACATTGAAAAGCTAAATCCGTGAATTATTTCCATTAAAATGTCAAATGACCCTATTGCCACTGGGGAAATCTCAAGACAACCATGATAACATTTTAGAAATAAGAGAAAATATTAACAAGGCAGTGAAAATTTAGCAAAAAAAGCAATTCATTTAATCCAGAAAGTCCTTAACACAAGAATACACTACTGAAAAATAAGAAACAGTCAAGCCTTGACAATAGGATTAACAAAATAAGGAAAGCAATACAGGGTTCAAAGAAGGAGGTGCAGAGGGAAGTAATTGAGAGAAACGTCTGATGGTTTCAACATTGGCAGTCCTTTCAGATGCAAGAGTCCCTTCTAACTCATTGATCTTAGCTTCAATAGCTATTTTTTCCAAAGCATAAGCAGCTCGAGCAGCTTCGAGCTCAGCAGTCTTCTCAGTTAAGGCATTACGCATTTTTTGAAAAGGAGTGTCAGCCCTTCTCTTTTGAAGCAAGTAAATCAACACGTTTCACTTCATCCAGGACATCCTTTGTAGTTTGGAAGGTCCAAACCCGAACAGGGACTGAGTAGTCCTCAAAGAAATAAGACAACCAGAAGGCATAAGGAAGGGCATGTCCTTTATCATCCTTTGCAAGAACCCGTTGCATATGTTTCACAATAATACTGGGCAAGTCGATCTTGACCTCAGTATCAAGCAATTCCATTAAGGTTAGGTCAAGATAATTAACCTCAGTCATCCTTTCCTTCCTAGAATTGATCATTTTGTGAACAACATCAAAATAGAGTTGATGAAGGGGAGACATTTCTCGTTTCTGAATGCGCTTATGCTGAACAAGTCCAGGTTTTCTTGAGAATTTCCTACATATGTCCCTAGCAGAAGGCATATTTTCCAGTGGTGGCCATTCAAATTTAACATAATGATCCCAACCACCACTGAAAATTCCCAAGATGCGAGCAAGAACCTAAGAACTAAAATGGAGAGAAAATCCCCTAACAGTTGAAGAGAAACGAGAACCATTTGTACTCCCATTCGCATAGAACTCAACAACCTCTGGTTTACCAAATTTTCTTTGAAAATCTCCCTGAAGAAACAGGGATGACCAACCTTGGAATTCTAGTTTTTCAAGCAAGACCTTCATTTCTGGACCACCAAACCCAGTTACCACTCTACCCATGAGAACAACTCATTTTTGAAAATGGACCAAGTGGGATAGTCGGCTGTTAGTAAGGTCACCAATTTTAAGACCACCAACCAAATCCCCATCAGAGTCATCTGAGTCTGAACCAATGGATGGACTAGATCGAGTAACCCGTTCCGATAATTTGAATTTTGTAGAAGAAGAAGGAGCTGATGAGGTGAGTTTGAAGGATGTTTTAGGAGTTGGTTTGGAGGTTGGTTTCGAGGTAGATTTAGAGGGTGCTTTAGGGGTGGATGTTGAAGGAGATTTAGAGGTGGGTTTGGAAGAGGGTTTTGGTGTAGGTGATGAAGATGTAGGAGGTTGAGGAGGAGTTGGTGATGACCCAAATGTCGTGGGTTTTGGTATGGTTTTCTTGACTACAGTAGACTTGCGAACAGATTTAAGCAAAACATCCTTGGAGAAGGATGATTGTTTTGCGCTAGCACCAGAGGTAAAAGACTTCTTATTTTTACTCTTCGGAAGAGCTTGAGAAAGTTTCCCATCTTCCTGATGTTTACGGGTACGAGTGAGAGGGGTGCGAGTGGAACTAGTGGAAGGAGGTGTTTCATGAGCAGACTCATTTTCGGGTTCATCATCAGGAATAATCACAGGTTTATTGAACTTCTTCCTTAACCTAGAGCGTATCCTTTGTGGAATCAAGTCTGCAATTGGAGTGCCCTCATTTGGTGCGGATTGAAGAGGGGAAATATCACAAATTTTTAGGGTAGTCCCAGTAGAAAATGGAGGAAATACTATGGAGGGTGAAAATTGGGCTTTAAAGGCATTCCATGCTGCGAAATCAGACATCTTGAATGAAATGTGGGTGGGAATGTTTTCAAAAAGGTGAGGCACCAGTTCTTGAGAAGAAGATGCCCTCTCAAAGTTATTTGTGGAAGAGATGGTCGAAGAAGTAGAAAATGAAGCCATTTTAAAAGCTTTTTTTTGAGAGGGGTGAGAAAGATAATTTGGTATGGATGCCTTTACAACACAAACCAGCTTCAATTTTATAGATGGACAAAAGTAGGAAGGTGAAACATGGGATGTGACTGGTGATCAGGGTGTCAGTGGGAGACGTGATGGTTAATGGGTAGCAGCTGCAGCTTTTTATGGGGGAAGACGAGGGATTTGACAGTTATCATAATGATGGAGGGATGAAGCAGATAAGCATAGCTATTTCTCATTTAGCAGTTGAGCATTTAAGTGAAAAGAACCTACTTGATAAATGACTGTCTTTAGAGACTTTGATAACCCTGCACAAGTTAAGATCCAGCCCTTGTCAATTAAAATTTTATCATAGGCTTGAGATACACAATTAAATATGCCAGTCTAGGATAATTAATATAGATACCAATAACACAAGGAAATTTCATAATCTAACAAATCATTAAAGCTGACCTATGCAATCTTAATCATCCCCAATTGTAACCTGTTCTTTTCAAAGAGATCCCATCCTAGTGCTTTGGTGCTATTTGTTCTTCAGTGGAATAAAACATAATTGAGATATGACCTTTCTCTACATTATCTCTAAGGAAATGGTGCCTTATGTCAATATGTTTGGTTCTCTTATGCTGAACTGGATTTTTTGTAATGTCGATGGCACTAGTGTTACATAAGATTGGAACACATCCCACATCAACACCAAAATCCAGTAGTTGTTGCTTGATCCATAGCAATTGAACACAACATGAACTAGCTGCTACATACTCAACTTCAGTAGTGGACAAGGCAACTGAGTTTTGCTTCTTTGTGGACCATGAGATCAGACATGGTCCAACAAAATGAGCCATCCCTGTAGTGCTTTTCCAATCCACCAAATATCCTGCATAATCAGTATATGAATATCCTACTATGGAAAAGTTACTACCTTTAGGATACCATAATTCAAATATCAGGTGTCCCCTTCAAATATCTTAAAATTCTTTTGACAACCTTGAGATGTGACTCCTTCGGATTTGCTTGAAATCTAGCACACAAGCCAACACTGAAAACAATGTCAGGTCTACTAGCAGTGAGATATAACAGGGAACCAATCATACCTCTATACTGTGTCTGATCTATGGATGGACCTGTTTCATCAAGGTTTAATTTTGTGGCTGTGGCAATAGGAGTGTCAATCTCTTTAGCAGATTCCATCTTGAATTTCTTAAGAAACTCCTGCACATACTTTTGCTGATGTATCATAATTCTAGTAGCAGTCTGCTTGATTTGTAATCCAAGAAAGAAGTTTAACTCTCCCATCATGCTCATTTCAAATTCTCCATTCATGAGCATGGAAAACTCTTGAGTCATGTCACTGCTTGTAGATCCAAATATGATGTCATCTACATATACTTGCACTATCAGCAAATCCTCACATTTTGTTCTTAAGAACAATGTATTGTCAATATTTCCTCTTGTATGTCCATACTCCAGAAGAAATTTTGAAAGTATTTCATACCAGACCTTTGGAGGTTGCTTTAGTACATACAAAACTTTATCTAGCTTATAGACATGGTTTGGAAATTCAGAGCTTTCAAATCCTGGGGGCTGCTTCACATAAACTTCCTCTTTCAAATAGCCATTCAGGAATGCACTCTTCACATTCATTTGATAAAGAGTGATTTCTTTGAAGGCTGCAAAAGCTATGAGTAATCTGATTGCTTCAAGTCTTACAACAGGATAAAATGTCTCATCATAGTTGATTCCTTCTTCTTGACTATACCCTTGGACCACCAGCCTAGCCTTGTTCCTTATTACAGTTCCATATTTATCTAACTTATTTCGGAATACCTAAATGGTGTCAATTACAGTTCTTCCTTCAGGTGGAGGTACCAAATGCCAACCTTGCTTATTTCAAACTGATTTAGTTCCTCCTGCATAGCCATAATACAGTCTTCATCAAGAAGGGTCTCCTTCACCTTTTTTGGTTCCATTTTGGACAGAAAGCCATTGAAGGCACACAGATTCTTTAAGACTGATCTGGTAGTAATACCAGAAAAGAGATCTGTAAGGACATTTTCAATTAGATGGCAATCCTGATACTTGTAGCTCTTTAGATGCAGTCCTTGCGAAGCTCCTATATTTGAGTTGATTTGCTGCAATGATGATAACTCAAATTCATTCCTTGTTGTTCCCCCTGTCTATAGGCCACCATCTTGTTCCACAGATGAAACAGGTACAACAACCTATTCTTGAGTATGTTCTTAATTTTCACTTTCATCCTGCATGTTAGTCTAAAGCATAACAGAAGATTCATCAAAAATAACATGCACACTTTCTTTAAAACAGTTTGTTCTTTTGTTCAACACTCTATAAGCTTTACTATGCTGAGAATAACCTAAGAAGATTCCTTCATCACTCCGGGCATCAAATTTTCCCAACTTATCTTTTCCATTGTTATGAATAAAGCATTTACATCCAAAAACTCTAAGATGAGATATGTTAGGTCTCCTTCTCTTTAGTAATTCATAGGGAGTCTTTTCTAACAAAGGTCTATTCATGCACCTATTCAAAATATAGCAAGCAGTGCTTATGGCTTCAGCCCACAGATTTTTTGCAAGGTTACTTGTGATCATCATGGTTCTAGCTATGTCCTCTAAAGTCTTTTTTTTTCTTCAACTACTCCATATTGCTGAGGTGTTCTTGGAGAAGAGAAGTTATGTTCTATTCCATTTTCTGAACAAAACTCTAAAAATTTAGCATTTTCAAATTCTGTTCCATGGTCAGATCTTATGGAAATTAGGGAAGATCCTAATTTCTTTTCCATTATTTTTACAAAGACGTAGAATACATCAAAAACATCATCTTTAGAGGTTAAAAACAAAGTCCAAGTGTACCTGGAGTAGTTATCAATGATAACAAAGATGTACCTTTTTCCACCTCTGTTTTTTACTCTCATAGGTCCACACAGATCCATATGCAATAGATCCATACACTTGATTGTACTTACTTGATTCTTTGATGTGAATGAGGACCTCACCTGCTTCCCCCTCACACAGGCACTACAAATTTTGTCATTTTTGAACATAGTCTTAGGAAGCCCTATGATTATGTCCTTTGAAGCAAGTTTATTTATCTGTTTCAAACTGGAATGCCCCCAATCTTTTGTGCCAGAGAAGGGAATCACAATCAATTTCACTAAGGCAAGTCAGATTTGTATTAGACATTCCCGTGATGTCTGCCTTATATACCTTTTTGTGTCTGCTTGCACTTAGTACAATTTCTTTTGTATCCAGCCTTTTGACTTTGCAATCTCCCGAGGTAAAGGTTACTTTATTACCTTTGTCACACAACTGAGATATACTCAGTAAATTATGTTTCAGTCCTTCAACATGATATACATCCTCCAATGCCCTTTCTTCTGAGCTTCCAATCCTACCAATCCCTGAAATAATATCCTTTTTTCCATCACCAAAGGATACATTCCCCCCTTTTAGTGGAGTGAGTGAAAGAAATTTTTGTTTATCTCCTGTCATATGTCTTGAACAAGCACTATCCATGTACCAATGCTTGCTTCCTTTCACCCTTACATGTAAAACAACTTAGAGGTTAGTTTTAAGAACCCATACAAGCTTGGGTCCTTTCTTATGGAAAAAGGGATGAATCAAGTTTCTTATTGCCCAGTGTGGCAACAGGTTAGATGACCTGTTCCAGCTAGCATTTTTCTTTTTAATTCCTTTAGCCAACAAACTGCTCCTATTTCAGCTTTTTACTGCAACTGGACATGCAGTGGTAGGGTAACCATGTTGACCACATAGGTAGCACATATCTTCATAGACATCAGACTTCTTTAAAAAACCTATTCCAGCTCTTTATTATGACTAATTTCACTTAGACTAATTATAATCCTAAAGGATTTAGTCCACCTGTTTGCTTTTTCAAGATCACTTTTTAGACTAGAGACTTCCAAATTCAGCTTCCTTACCTTTTCCTTTTCACTAAGGAAATTAGTTTTACACTACTTCAGTTCAGTCTTAACTTTTTTCAATTTTTCACTGATTTCCTCATTTTGATCTGAGGATTTTGTCAAGCTCTTGTTTATTGACTCAAGTTCAACTATGTGTTTCTTTAAAGCATGATTTTCTTTCACAGCATCTTCTTTACCTCTTTTTAGATCAATGAATTCAAATTTTAGACTAGAAAGAGCATTAAACAATTGATCTCTATCAGAGGTGACTTTCTGAAGTTTTTCTATTGCATCATTCATCATTAATATCAGTTTCTTTTTAGACATATTATGAATATTTTCATTTAGATTAGAGATACATACCTAAGAGTTCTTGTCATCTTCTTCACAATCAGAATCTCCTACTTCCATGAGAGTAGTTTCATCAACTTCAGCATCAACTCATCGGATTCATACCCCCAAGCAGCCATCATTACATAGCTTTCCTTCTTTGTTTTTTCCTTGGCTTCCTTTTTAGCTTTCTCTTTTTCAGCTCTTTCCTTTCTCCACTCAATTTCCCTGAGTGGACAATCTTTGATCAGGTGATCAGTGTTATTGCACTTGTAGCAACCAAGTAAAGACTTCTCATTAGAGCTTCGTTTGTTACCGAATCCCTTTTTGTCAAACGCTTTCTCCGTCTTGAGAAATTTTTTGAACTTCTTAGCTAGGAAGGCAATGTGTTCATCATCACCATCAGATTCGTCAGTATCACAAGCCTTGAGAGCCAATGATTTATCTTTGACTCACCCCCCTTTTCTTGAATCATCCATATTCATATCGCATATCTTCAAATTTCCTACCAACTCATCCAGCGTCATGGTAGAAATGTCTTTGGCCTCTCGAATAGCAGTGATTTTGACATCCCATTTGGCCTTAGGAAGCACCCTTAGAACCTTATCAACTTGTTCTTCAGTGGTAAGTACTTTTCCTAGTGAAGATAGCTCATTTACCAGTGAAGTAATTCTGGTTATCATCTCTTGCAAAGTCTCACCATCTTTCATCTTGAAAGTTTCATATTCAGTAAACAGCATAACTACTCTAAACTTCCTGACATGACTTGTTCACTCATGAGCATTGATCAGGGCATCCCATATTTGTTTTGGTTGAGAAATTTGAAATCCGGTTGTACTCTTCAGGACCTAGCCCACACATAAGAATATTCTTAGCCTTGGCATTTTTCTTGAAGGCCAACAAATCATCTACTGTAAATTCAGATCTCACTTTTAAAACTTCTACTACATCCATCATCTTCTTGGGAATAACTGGTCCAAAAATAATTCTATCCCATAGTTCGTAATCCTCAGCCTGGATGAAGTTTTCCATACAAGCTTTCCACCAAATGAAGTGACAGCCGTTGAAGATGTCACGCCCCGCCTTGGGGGGTATGACTGGCACCTGGTGCCCTAGTAGGACCTGGACTGCTAACTAGTGAGCCCAAGCACATCTGGTGCCTGGCTGGCNTACCAAGTTTGTCACGCCCAGCCTTGGGGGGTATGACTGGCACCTGGTGCCCTAGTAGGACCTGGACTGCTAACTGGTGAGCCTAAGCACATCTGGTGCCGAGCTAGCTCTATTTCTGATTTCTGGGAACAACGGGCTATATAATGGATGTAAGCACAGCCTCCGGCCGACTGGGCCTATAGCCACCTGTATATGTAATAACAGCTAACCAGAAACATACTCATAACAAGGAACCTATGCGGGCCGACAGGGCCACCATGCTGTCTAGTCATCTGAAACTCAACATAGAGGATACTGAATAACTACGTGACCGGCAAGGTCACAAATACTATCAGACTATGACCCCACACGGCCAACGTAATCAAGAATGCTAAACAACTAAACAAAAGGCACGGCCTCACACGACCGGCACAACTGACCATAGAGAGATAAATATATACAATCTGCAAGCCTCTATGAGTATTGATAAAATGGTCGAGACAGGGCCCCGACCTACCCATACTATACAATAAAAGAAAATAAACTACACCTCTGAATATCAAGCTCCAGATGACAGGAGCTGATGACTTTATGAGCTGGCTGAAATCACGAGGGATCGCCTCCTCGTATATGAGTACCAGGCAAGTAATGTAGCGCCCCAATGGGCGTCAGTACCACTGGTGCTGAGTATGCAAAGCAACTGAATACAAATAACATAACTAGAAATTCTTAAAAACAGGAGATAACTGAATCTGAAGAACTGATATGAACTGAATCAGGCTTTCTGTGCTGTGATAGGGCAGGAGCGTACCTGTAGACGCGTCGGCCTGCTGTCTATTAACTAATATATAGCACNATTAATAAGGCAGTGAAAATTGAACAACAAAAGCAATTCATTCAATCCAGGAAGTCCTTAACACAAGAATACACTACTGAAAAATAAGAAACAACCAAGCTTTGACAGTAGGATTAACAAAGTAAGGAAAGCAACACAGGGGTTCAAAGAAGGAGGTGCAGAGGGAAGTAATTGAGAGAGACGTCTGATGGTTTCAATATTGGCAAACCTTTCAGATGCAAGAGTCCTTTCTAACTTAGTGATCTTAGCTTCAAGAGCTGCTTTTTCCAAAGCATGAGCAGCTCAAGCAGCTTCAAGCTCAGCAATTTTCTCAGCTAAGGCATTACGCATCTTTTGAAAGGGTGTCAGCCCTTCTAATTGAAGTAGGTAAATCAACATGTTTCACCTCACCCAGGACATCCTTCTTAGTTTGGGAGGTTCAAACCTGAACAGGGACTGAGTATCCTCAAAAACATAGGACAACCAGAAGGCATAAGGAAGGGCATGTCCTTTATCATCCTTAGCAAGAACCCGTTGCATATGTTTCACCATAAGACTGGGCAAGTCGATCTTGACCTCAGTATCAAGAAATTCCATTAAGGTTAGATCAAGATAATTAGCCTCAGTCCTCCTTTCCTTCCTAGGAATGATCATTTTGTGAGCAACATCAAAATAGAGTTGATGAAAGGGTGACATTTCTTGTTTCTAAATGCGCCTATGCTGAACAAGTCCAGATTGTCTTGAGAATTTCATGCATATATCCCTAGAAGAAAGCAGATTGTCCAGTGGTGGCCATTCAAATTTAACATAATGGTCCCAGCCACCACTAGAAATTCCCAATATACGAGAAAGATCCTCATCAACTAAATGTAGAGACACTCCCCTAACAGTTGAAGAGAAAAGAGAACCATTTGCACTCCCATTCGCATAGAAACAACAACCTCTGGTTTACGAAATTTTCTTTGAAAATCACCCTGAAGAAACAAGGATGACCAACCTTGAAATTCCAGTGTTTCAAGCAAGATCTCCATTTCCGGGAAACCAAATCTAGTTATCACTCTACCCCTAAGAACAACTCTTTTTTGAAAATGGACCAAGTGAGATAGTTGGCCATTAGTAAGGTCACCAGTATCAAACCACCAGCCACATCCCCATCAAAGTCATTTGAATCTGAACTAGTGGATGGACCAGGTCGAGTAACCCATTCCGATGATCTGGTTTTTGTAGAAGAAGAAGGAGCTGATGAGGTGGGTTTGAAGGATGATTTAGGAGTTGGTTTGGAGGTTGGTTTCGAGGTATATTTGGAGGATGGTTGTGAAAAGGTTTTAGAGGAAGGTTTTGGGATAGGTTCAGAGGATTCATCAGGGGTGGATGTTGAAGGAGATTTTGAGGTGTGTTTGGAAGAGGGTTTTGGCTTGATTGGTGTAGGTGATGAAGATGCAACAGTAGGTTCAGTAGGATTTTTCTATGAAGATGTTGGAGGTTGAGGGGTATATGGTGATGACCCAAATGTCGTGGGTTTTTGTATAGTTTTCTTAACTACAGAAGACTTGCGAACATATTTAAGCAAAACATCCTTGGAGAAGGATGGTTGTTTTGCACCAGAACCAGAGGTAGAAGACTTCTTCTTTTTGCTCTTTTGAAGAGCTTGATCAAGTTTCTCGTCTTCCTGACGTTTACGGGTACGAGTGAGAGGGGTGCGAGTGGAATTGGTGGGTGAAGGTGTTTCATGATCAGACTCATTTTTGGGTTCATCATCAGGAATAATCACAGGTTTATTGAAATTCTTCCTTAACCTAGAGTGTACCCTTTGTGGAATAAAGTTTGCAATTGGGGTGCCCTCATTTGGTGCGGATTGAAGAGGGGCAACATCACAAATTTTTAGAGTATACCCAGTAGAAAATGGAGGAAATACTGTGGAGGGTGAAAATTGGCCTTTAAAGGCATTCCATGCTGCGAAATCAGACATCTTGAATGAAATGTGGGTGGGAATGTTTGGATAAGGGTGAGGCACCAGTTCTTGAGAAGAAGCTGCCTTCTCAGATTTATTTGTGAAAGAAATGATCGAAGAAGAAGAAGATGAAGCCATTTAAAAATCTTTTTCTTGAGAGGGGTGAGAAAGGTAATTTGGTATGGATGCCTTTTCAACACAACCCAGTTTCAATTTTATAGATGGACAAAAGTAGGAAGATGAAACGTGGGATGTGAATATTGATCAGGGTGTCAGTAGGAGACGTGATGGTTAATGGATGGTAGTGGCAGCTTTTTATGGGGGAAGGCGAGAGATTTGACGGTTATCATAATGATAAAAGGATGAAGCAGGTAAGCATAGTTGTTTCTCATTTAGTAGTTGCGCATTTAAGTGAAAAGAACATACCTGATAAATTACTGCCTCTAGAGACTTTGATACCCCTGCACAAGTAAAGATCCAACCCTTGTCAAATAAAATTTTATCATAGACTTGAGACACACAATTAAATGTGCCATTCTAGGATAATTAACATAGATGACAATAACACAAGGAAATTGCATAATCTAACCAATCATTGAAGGTGACCTATGCAATCTTAATCATCCTCAATTGTAACCTATTCTTTTCAAAGAGATCCCTTCCTAGTGCTTTGGTGAAGATATCAACTATTTGTTCTTCAGTGAAACAAAACATAATTGAGATATGACCTTTCTTTACATTATCTCTAAGGAAATGGTGCCTTATGTCAATATGTTTAGTTCTTTTATGCTGAACTGGATTTTTTGCAATGTTGATGGCACTAAATTTTCACATAAGATTGGAACACATCCCACATCAACACCAAAATCCAGTTGTTGTTGCTTGATCCATAGCAATTGAGCACAACATGAACCAGCTGCTACATACTCAACTTCAGCAGTGGACAAGGCAACTGAGTTTTTCTTCTTTGTGGACCACGAGATCAGACATGGTCCAACAAAGTGATCCATCCCTGTAGTGCTTTTCCTATCCACCAAAAATCCTGCATAATCAGCATCTAAATATCCTACTAAGGAAAAGTTACTACCTTTAGGATACCATAATCCAAGATCAGGTGACCCTTCAAATATCTTAGAATTCTTTTGACAACCTTGAGATGTGACTCCTTGGGATTTTCTTGAAATCTAGCACACAAGCCGACACTGAAAACAATGTCAGGTCTACTAGCAGTGAGATATAATAGAGAACCAATCATACCTCTATGCTGTGTCTGATCTATGGATGGACCTGTTTCATCAAGGTCCAATTTTTTGGTTGTGGCAATAGGAGTGTCAATCTCTTTAGCAGACTCCATCTTGAATTTTTTAAGCAACTCCTTCACATACTTTTGCTAATGTATCATAATTCCAATAGCAGTCTGCTTGATTTGTAATCCAAGAAAGAAATTTAACTCTCCCATCATGCTCATTTCAAATTCTCCATTCATGAGCATGGAAAACTATTGAGTCATGTCACTGCTTGTAGATCCAAATATGATGTCATCTACATATACTTGCACTATCAGAAGATCCTCACCTTTTGTTCTTAAGAACAATGTATTG
>JACEIK010000368.1:62730-80153 GCA_018107945.1 Datura stramonium | reverse complement strand
CTCCAGGTTTTATTTTTTTAGTTGGATCTACTAGTTATCCTTCTTAGTTAGATTATATTATATATTTTTAGTTTGATTGATTTATATGCTTACGATTCTTGTTTAATGTTCATATTTTTATAAGCTTTTGTCAAGGATATTATTTCATTAAATCATTTTGGCTTGCAAAGCCTCATTTTCATAATTGTAAAGTTTAATTTACATTACTTTATATTTAATAGTTAATTACTAACTATTTTATCTAGTATATTAAATTTCACAGGAGCTTTAACATAATGCGGAACTACCTCTAAGCAGCAAATTGAACCAAGGCTAATGAGGAAATATCAAACTCACTAGCAAAGCCGAAGATTCACTCTCGAAACTCCACTTAGACTCAATTTCCACAAAGTTCCATCTTTCTAAACTTTGGAGGATTGAAAATAGCAAAGGTAAAATGGATATTTTAAAAAATCAATTAGGATAAAAAGAGTAGAATGTCTATTATTCAAAATTGATGGGAGAATTTGATTTTTAAAGTAAAGTTGGAAGGGTGAGAACAATTTTCATCCGGAAAAAATGGACAATCATTGGATATCAACAATTAACCTCTAGTCTTATTTTTAGAGGGTTTAAAATCTATATATGTACATTTTTATTTTTATTTTAAATCTTATATATACAATAGAATTTTTTGCCGAGAGAGTTCAAGTGAACTCCATTCTGACCTTCTGGATTCACCCCTGCCTCATAGATCAGATCGTGAACTTTTTCAGACCCTTAATTTCACCTGATTTAGCAGTTAAAGGGCCAAAGGTGGAGTTTTTTCTTGCTTTCAGTCATTTCATAATATGATTTATACTCAATTTGATGCTAAGATAAAAATCTGACAATGGAACATAACACATGAATAGAAGTTTTGGTGCTTATTTGGAGTCTTGTGGAATAACCCATCAAACCAGTTATCCTTATACTAGTGCACAAAATGAGACTGCTGAAAGAAAAAATAAACACTTGTTAAGTGGTTAAAATAAGACTGCAGTCCTCCTCAGTCAAATACCTTACTGAATTGTGTGATGCCAAACTACGAAAATTTAGAACCAAGGTTGTAATCTCCCTTTCATTACGGATTCTTTTCACTATGTCACATTTATACACAAAATATTGGAAGGATATTTGGCTTTTAAGATTCAACTATATTTCCCTGGCGCAGAAAATGTACTACTACTTTTGCTCTCATGTATCACAAAAATAAAGTCATTTAGCAGGACTCTTCTACCTAGCTTCTCTTGCAGAAATCGCTCATCAGAAGAAAGGTACCAGTTTACATGCAGCAATAGATTCCAGAATCCAAGTATGCTGAATGACCTGACAACCAATTTGCTTGGCTAGATCCTCAGCTTCAGCTAATCTTTGCTGCAAAATACTGCTTTCTTCTTCAAACATGCAACCCTGTGGGGGATCACAGTTGTATACAACTAGAGAAGGTGGCCAAGTTTCCAGTGCAGCATGAGTCTGTTTCACCAACAGTTCCTTGCTCTGAATGATAGTGCCTCCGGCCTTCTCAACTAGATCTAACAGGTCACTTTTGTAAGCTGGCATAAAATTTTCACTCAAATAAAAATTGAAACCCTCAAAAAGCTTTGGCGCCTGCAATATAAAGGAATAATTGTTACAGGATACATAAAAGCTTTTAATGTGTGCCATCTCAGTTGGGAACCAGGAAAAAAAAAAGATTTTCAGCTTCGAAGCTTAAAGGAATAATTGTTGCTGGATACATAATAAAGTAGTTTCTCAGTCTCTGCAATAACCGGACACTTACATCAGTTGAGGCCCTCAGCCTTCCAGCTTTGGGGCCCCCAGAACAGCCATAATTGTCTAGACTTATTTCATAAGGTTCTTCATTTACTGGACCATTTGCTGCAATACAAGCTTTTACCCCTGCAAATAAACAAGTTCCATGGTAGGAGAATGGAATGTAAATAAAATAATCATCATTGTTCATTAGACACTAAATAACTATTGACCTACGCCAAGCAAACTATTTCCGGAAAAAAAAGTCCATGCTCCAAAAGTGGCTCTGGAGAAGTCACACATGTATCCAGGTACTTCTCTGCTCTTCCCCTCAACATCGAAGCAACTTATTCTTATATCCCCACACATGCTACTTTATTGCATTTCTTGATTCAATAGCGATTCAACGTACCCCCTCATTCCATGGAGAACCAAATGAAAAACCTATCCCATAAACAATTTTATATAAAAGGAAACAATGCTTACAGTCCATAGTTAGGATCCATTTTCCACTCGAAATAGCCATGAGAACTTTCATTGTTCTGGTGCAAGAACCCTTTTCATCTGTTGTTGCAACAACATGTGTGACATTTGGTTTCCAAAACTTGCACACAGTTGCACCACACATATTAGCAAATTTCACCAACATATACTGCAAAATGTCAGAAGATAATAAGATGGATTAATAATGTAAGAAATGCACCATTTTCAGCTAACAATTCCAAACAAAAAGAAGTTACCAATTTGTTGCTCCATAGACTTCTCTCAAATTCAAAGGGGCATTTTAAGTGGGCCAAAGTACAAATACCATACAAGCAAGCAAATAGTAGTAAATACACTAATAAGTGGATCTTTCACACGTTTTTATTCCCAGAAAATGCATCAACCAGGACTAAGACATCAACTTAACTTTTGACAAACATAGAGTTAAACCATCCGTCCACGACCATAATAAGTTGACTCCTCCAGTATACCAGAGCTGAAATAGACACAGGTTTTTTTCCTGAAAACATGCCAGTGGCAATTTTCCATGTGACTTAACTGCATAGATGATTGTGAGACTGATCAAACAGTCTTAAAATAGATACAAGGGACATGATAAAACTAGCAGAGGATATTGTCATTGCAGGAAGGATAAACCAACCTTCTCTTCTGAGGATAGAGCAGACCCACAAAGAACCCATTCTTTGGGTCCATCTAATGATCTTGCCCAAAATTTCAATTGCTCGGTGGTTCTGCATGCACAATGGTCAAAAAGGAAAAGGAGTTATGGAATTATTTATAAATGAGGAGAACTACCTATTGCCCTTTGATTTGCACAAAAGAATAAAAATCAATGTGTCATACAAACAACAAGTTTTGTTATGTATTTCATGAATTAATGTGAAGCTCTTCAACTAATAAACCCCACTATTTATTTAGAATGAAATAAACCCCAATATTCTGTGGCTACCTTCATGTAACAGAGCATGGTGATCCAATATGTTCCAGTAGATATGCTAGCTAACTTTTTGACAAGGATATTACTTCATTCTAAGTCTAGAAGAAACAGAAAAACCACATTTTCCCAATTTTACATTAATGGATAAATCATCATGGACTACTCAGTTAATTTAATTAGACTAATAAGCTAAAAAGATAAGCATCCCTTCTAGTGTGCATATGTATGTGAAGATACTCCTATTAGATATACTAGTACCTTAACAAGCCTCGGATACACTTGCTTATCAAGAGAAACCTAATTATACCAGCAACTCGAGCAGTTCCTTACAGCATCACTTCCAACTAGCAACAATTGTGGATCCACTACATTTTTATAACAAGAGATACCAACACTTTTTGTCATTCAATCACCATCCACATCTTTATATCTAGACAACCTTTTATGCAGGAAAAATAGTAATGTACATGATCTATATCTAGAGAATCCGCGTAAAATATTGATGGTACTAGGAAGGTACACCAGTTTCAGAATTAACAAACTTAAACCAAGGAGCTTGAGACGAGTGGGTGGATTGAATTGGTGGCACGCAGATTTTAATGTTTCTATAATGATGTTTTTATCATTCTCAACAGCTGCCAATAATTTAAGAGGTGACAGAAAACAAAATAATAAATGCCATACTATACACTCTTCTTACGGGGGAGAAGTCTCCGGATGCATTTCCCTCCTGACATGCTTTCTGGACTTTGACTTCTCACTTGGAAATTTAACAGATTTATGAATTGGGCACATCATCACAAAGTTTTCCTGTAATTAAAGATGTAGACTTTTAGGGAAAATAGGATGATGAAAACGTTACAGTGCTCAATTTGATAAATTTGTTAACTAGTTGTATTTACTTACCATATCCCATCGGCAATCCTGTATTTCAAATGCACAGGGCACATGATAACTCCTCCTGCAAGACTTCAGATAGCAGCCAAGTGCTGCACCCTTCATGCCACAACTACTACACTTGAGTTTTGCAGCTCTTGCCAACTCAGTATCCAAATTCTTTATAATATCTCCTTCATAATATACTTGAGGTGTCCTGTAATTTATGAAATTAAGTTCCGAAAAAATATCCAATCAAACCTAAGTCAGAGTGACTAACAAATAATTGTGTGGTTCACGAAATACTGCATAACGCCAAAGGATCGATGGAAATATGGTGCAATATAAGAATGAGATTGTGCTTTAGTAATGGAGGTACAAGTGTTGTAGTGAAACAACCTACAGGCATTGGCTGATTAGCTCTATATAAGTTAAGCCCTATCTGGATTATTCAAATTTAACTATATTCACAAAAACACAGCTTCATAAGCACAATAGATTATTATGATGTTCGATTGTCACAACCAAAGGTTACTAAACACATTTGGATTGTGTTCTTTGTGCATCTGCAGTGGAGGAAACTCATGCTCATATGTTCTTTGATTGCTCTTATTCCCAGCACATCTGTAAGACTCTGCTACGCTGGATGGGACTTAATAGGCAGATCACATCATGGGAGGCTGAGGTAGTATGGCTGTCGGTTAAGGTGAACTATAGAAGACCTACGAATGCTATCATATCTGGTTAGAATGAAACAGTCCTAGAATCAGCCAGAAAGCACAGAAAAGCAAAGTTATCATTAGAGACATAGTCCTACAGTTGCATATAGTGGGACGAAAACATTGTAAATGGACGAGCTGTTTAGATAGGCTTAGTTGTTTCCTTGTTTGTAGGTTTGGTTCTGTTTTGTTTAGCAGACCAACTTACCATAGTTCTCTTGGTTATTTTTTAGGATCTAGCTCTAGAGTCCATGAGCTAGTATGCGTATATCTAAATAAAAAAAACATTTGACAAAAGAAAAGGTTCCTTTTTTTTCTCCAGCTCCAATTGTCCATAACATCTATCCATAGCTAAATAACTCAAGCATAAAGATGAAGCACGTAATGTGTTTAAAGTCCGGTTGTTCCATCTCATCCAACACCTACATGAAGAAAAAGAAGTGGTTGCACAGGATAGAGCTTCCACTTAACTGCATACTTATAGCTTCCCTTTATCAGTTGCGCAATTATAAAACAATATTATGTTTTTTGATAAGTACTTATAAAACAATACTCCCTCTGTCCCAATTTAAGTGTCTTACTCTCCTTTTTATCTGTCCCATAAAGAGTGACTCTTTCTATATTTAGTAAGTTTTCAAATTCCAACATTCTACATGACAAGTGTCTCACTTTCCTTTTTGATCTGTCCCATAAAGAGCGTCTCTTTCTATATTTAGTAAGTTTTCTAAATCCAACATTCTAATTTCTACATGACAAGTTTAAGGGCATAAGATTTAAAGGACTACACACATTTTTAATTTAAGAACACAAGATTCAAAAGTCTCCATTTATTTCTTTAACTCCCAATCAAACTAAGACACTTTAATTGGGAGGCAGGGAGTATTATGTTTGGAATATCAAGCAAAGTGATTTAAACCACTTACCATTCAATGCACTTACTGTGCACACAGATGACTTTGGAAAGAGAAGTGACATTTCCCACCACTTCCCTTCCATTTGCATAGTACAAGAATGGTCCAGTTTTCTGCAAATATTTAACAAGAAATGAAAAAGTTGGTATTATGATTGGTTAAATATAGAAGAATGTCCATATAGACATGGGTGTAAATAAACAAAGGATGCAGATCACAAAAGAACTGGATAACCTTAAAAAATGATGGCAGTGGAAGAGAGTATTAAGAAAAATATATAAGACATACAATAACCGCAGCTGATAGCTTGAAGTTTCTCCTTTCATATACAGCAGTGATAAACTCACCTCTGTTGTCTTAGGTGAATGACAGAAACCACACACACTTTCTTTCATAGGATGTTGATCTATAACTGCTTTTGGCTGAGCAACACATATTTTATACTCCAAATTGCTGGAGGAATCAGAACTAGTACATCTTTGTAGAATCTGACCATGACTTTCTAAGCTCATTTCTGACAAACCATAGTTTAGTTTCTTTTGCCTCTTCATATCCCTTTCATGAAATATATCTTCACCCCTAACTATGCAGTGCGTTTGACCTTTCAAAACATTTGAAGTATCCTGTGCTGACTTCTTTACTGTAATGTTCTCTATATTCTGAAATGCAAGGATCACATCTGTTTAAAGCATTAAAAAGAAGAAAATCATATAGGAGAGAACACTTGAACACTAACAAAAACTTCTGCAAGTTCCCTTCTTTTTTTTTCAATCTAACAAACCAATTAAAAATTATCACAACCCAAGAATCACAAAACCATTAGTTAGCGAGCAACCACTGTTCCATTGTTCAGTCTGCAATCACTAATATTTTAAGCAACAATATCAAAATCAAGATGTTGATTATGTTAATTAATTACCATGATTTAGGGAGACTTTATTTTTCCTTTTATAGCATAATTATAGGAATAGAATATTTATTTTATAGTAATTGATTGTCTTTCCTTTATCAGTTAGGATTCACTTGTATAAATACTTCTTCTCATGGAATGTAAAAATAAAATACAGAAATACAAAAGAAGCATTTTCTTCTTCTCAAATTCTACATTGTATCAGATTCATTGCTTCCTTTTGAGGTGTGTTTTTCTCCTTTGCGGCACTAGGGTTTGTTTTTGTTCAAAAAGATGTCGAATTTTCTCCTTCCTTGAGTTGTCCGCAAAGGCTACTTCCAACAGATTTTTTCGAGATTCTTTTGGGTTCGTATGTCAATTTCAAGCCTACCCACCAAGTTTCAGATTTTTCTGATCACCAGAGATGGAATTCTGGCAGCGCAAACCAAGTTTTCTGGCTAGACAGATCTATCAGGCTATTCTTTTTTTTGTTTTTTCTTCTTCTGAGGGACTGATTAGAAGATAATTTCTTTCTAGAGCTCTATAAATTCTATTTTCTAATCAAGAGTCCTATTAATACTACAGGGGAAATGGCTTTGAGGAAACTGTCTTTGAATGAAATTCAGCAACTTTGCCAACTCCTGAACAAACTTGACTCACTTCTGTTGTTACATCTAATTACGTGCAATTAGGTACTGCCTTTAACGCTCACCTTAATTGTTGGATTGTAATTTAATGGTGCGAATAGACACATGACAGGCTCCTCCAAAGGCTTACAAAACTACTCTCCTAGTCCCAACAGAAATTATGATAGAATAGCCAATGGCTCTCTACCCTGTCTTTGGAACAGGTTCTGTTATTTGTAATTTGTACACTTGACAGGACCTTATCATCTTCTCTTTATGTACATGTGTTTCATGTTACCATGTTATCTATTAGCTCGGACACTAAGGAACTAAGTTATAGTATCAAGTTCTTCCTTGATTATTTGTTTTTAAGGATCATCAAATAAGGAAGAGGATTGACAGTGGTAAATTGCATGATGGTTTATACATGTTCAACAGGACTTGAGACACTGGTCAAGCTTTTTTTTTTTTTGGTTTTTTGGAGGAAATAAGGATGTCAACTAAGAAATAGTCAAGTTGAATATCGGTTGGGGCACCCATCCTTTTTTGTTTTACAGAAGTTATATGCTAGTTTGTTTTTCAGAACTAAGTTTGACTCTGTGTTTTGTGATGCTTGTGAATATGTCAAGCAAACTAGAAGCTCATATCCTTTGAGTGATAATAAAAGTACTACTCATTTTACGATTATTTATTTTGATGTATATGGTCCTATTCAATCTGTTTCTCTGTTTAGAAATTGATGGTTTGTTACCTTTATTGATTTTTGCACTAGGATGACTTGGATATATCGGCTAAAGGTCAAAAGTGAGGTTTTCTTTTGCTTTCAGACATTTCATAAGATGATTTGTACTCAATTTGAGGCTAAGATAAATATATTGTTCCTGTGAAGGTGTTTGGGTGTGTTTGTTTTGTTCACACTAGGAATTCTGGGAAACTTGATCCTAGAGCCTTTAAGTGTGTCTTTACTGTGTAGTCTCCTGTACATATATCGTCCTCCCTCCCGGAGATCCTTTGTTAACATGGATGTTACCTTTTAAGAGTCTAAGCCCTATTTTGCTATTACACCATCACCTCTTCAGGGGGGAGCAATCAGAAAGAAGAGATAATTCTCCCTAGTTCCACTGTTGAAACCTCAACCACAGGCGAAACTGAAGTTTGAGAAAAAATTCAGTGGGAGATTGTTGGGCATTTGGATAGACCTGATCTGATCACTTACTTAAGGAGAAATAGAGTAGAAGAAGTCACTATGACATATCTCGAAGCTGAATCTTCTTCTACTAGTGAGTTATCTACATTTTCTAACGAGTTAGATTTACCTATTGCTCATAAAAAAGGAGTCGGACTTGTATCAAACATTGTTTATCTAATTTTGTCTCCTATAATCTCCTGTCTCCCTCCATAAGGCCTTTGCTTTGTCAATTTCCTAAAATTTTTGGTTTCCCTCCATAAAGCCTTGTCTTGTATATTTCTTCTGTGTTTATTCCCCAAAATTAGAGGGAAGCTTTTGCAGATCCTAAATGGAAGCACGTTATGATTGAAAAACTGAAGGCCTAGTAAAAAAATGAGACATGGGAACTTGTCACGTCACCACCAGACAAGAAGTTGGTTGGCTACAAATGGGACTTCACTGTGAAATATAAAGTTGATGGAATGTCCTATCAAGAGACGTTCGCCCCTGTTGCTAAAACGAATACTATTTGAATTCTTTTGTCTTCTACAGCTAATCTTGATTGGGACTTACAATAGTTTAATGTAAAGAATGCACTTCTTCATGGAGACTTAGAAGAAGAGGTGTATATGGAGATCCCTCCTGAATTTGATACTAAACAAAGTCAAGGCATGCAGACTGAAGAAGAAGCAATCCTTTAGAGCTTAGTTTGTCAGATTTAGCAAAGCAATGATCTCTTTCGGTTACCAACAAAGCAAGGATAATTAATCACACCCTATTTCATAAGACATCAAAAGGGTAAACGCGCTCTTCTTTGGAGGAGGTAAACAAGTTCATTCCAACTCAAATTTTCCTAACTCTTCTGGCTGCAGTTCTCCTCTCTGAAAACCCCACAAATTTGTCCATGCTAATACGCAAAGGAGGCTTCTTGTTTCCTTACTAGCTGTGCAACTCAAGAAATTCCTTGGAGTTACCCTCCTCTCTGCAACTGGCGTAGAAGCATCTGATTTCCTCGCGCTTTCAAAAATCTTAAGCTCTCCTCTTTTCTTGGAAGATTCAACTCTAACTCCCAAATCATACACCAGTTTCTTCTCATCCCCAGCGTCACCACTCACCACCCTTCTTCCTCTTCAATCTCTCATTCCTTCTAACAGAGTACTCTTCATAAAACTGCCCCCTTTCCCCTTTTGAATAAAGGACTTCTCTGGTACGGTACTCTGGACGAAGTTCTCATTCTTCTATGTTGTTGCTAGCCTTCTTAGGCAACTGAAATTTTTAGCCCTCTTAGGCAACTGAAATTTTTAGCCCTCTTAGGCCTTTGAAATTTTGTCAAAGAACCTGATGGGGTTCAAACGGCATTTGGAGTATATTGAAGAACACAGCAATTTCGAAGGCCAACAGAGATCTTGCAAGTGGGGGTTTATGGTCTGATCTCATCATCATCAGCTTGGACATGAAAACCAAATCAAAGCTCAAAATTCTTGGTGCTTTGGGTGTGCTTCTAATGGCAATTAGTTTATGACATAGCAATGACGAGATGACAAAGAGGAGATGACCCGATTGAAGAAGTTGTTGGCACAAGAATTTGAGATCAAGGATCTACAAAACCTATACGACTTCTTGGGGATTGAGGTTGCTAGATCAAAAGGATGAATCTTTATTTCTCAAGAGAAATATATTCTAGACTTCTTGAAAGGAATTGGTATGACTTGGGGATTGAGGTTGCTAGATCAAAAAGATGAATCTTTATTTCTCAAGAGAAATATATTCTAGACTTCTTGAAAGGAATTGGTATGACAGGTCGCAAACCAGCAAAATCGCTTATTGAAAGTAATCACAAATTACAAAGTGGACTTGGAGAGTCAGTTGATAAGGAGAGACATCAGAGGCTGGTCAGAAAACTCATTTATATCTCTCACACTATACCAGACATAGCCTATTCAGTCAGCCAGGCGAGTCAGTTCATGCATGATCCCGAGATCCTCATATGCAAGTTGTTTTCACATTTTGCGGTATCTGAAGTCAGCTCCAGGGATAGATACTTTTGCGGTATTTTTCTCCAAACATGGTCACCTCCAAATAGAACTTTACAGATGCGAATTGAGCTGGATCTTTAGATGACGGAAGCCGGTTACTGTACATTCATAGGAGGAAATTTGGTCACTTGGAGAAGCAAAGTGTGGCTGCTAGATCAAGTGCGGAGGCGGAATATAGAGCTATGGTTGTGTCTACTAACTTTTTTGGTTATAAAAGCTACTAGAGAGATTGAGATTGTCTCATAAAGGAGAACTTTACTTGCATTGTGATAACAAGGTTGCAATCAGTATAGCTTATGGCAAACAAAGAATGTTGAAATCGATTGATTCATCAAAGAAAAAGTTATGAGTGGTGTTGAGTTTGTACCATGTCATAAGACAAGCAACTAGCTGATACCAAAGGTCTCAACTAAAGACATACTATCCATACACTGTTTGCAAATTGGGCATATGTGACATGTTGCACCAACTTGGAAAGAGTCATTATATAAGTATTGTAATTAATTGTCTTTACTTATTAAGTCTTAGGACTCATTATATAAGTATCCATTCTCATGAGATGTAAAAATCATCAAGACATACAAAAAAGTCTTTTCTTCTCCTTGAATTCTTCGGGTTTCCAATACAAGCCATGTGAGTTGTGACTCATGTCTTATTGCAACCACATCTACCCCATATTTCGATCTCACATAATACATAGTTGATTGAGAAAGTTATGCAACAATTAGGTTTTTACTAGTTCTCGAATTTCTTGACACGCAATTTTTCTATTTTCAGATTAACAACACTTTAAGAAAAGATTCTATAAAAGAATAAAGAGCCTATCTTCTTCTTTCTTTCCAAATCCAAATTATAGGGACATCCGAACACAAACACTGAAGCTAAAGCCAAGCAAAGAGAGATACAACTTCACCTATTCCTTTTACTATGGTTTTTGACCCATTACTTGAGCGACACTAGGAAAGGTCGACAGAAAATTAAGCACATGACATATTTTTGTTACAGGATGTGTAAGAGACCATAGTCAAGAATTCATATTCCAAAAGAATGGAGGTTATGTTATATACAGTGTCATTAAAATTCATTGCTTAGAGGGATAAGCAATCAAATCGAAAAACTATCACATCATGGGTGAAGTCCTGCTCCTTAGAAAAGTGTGCACTACACACGGTGGGATAAACTTATCACAAGTAGCATTAATTATTTGAATCATACTTTAAAAGATTAAAATAAAAGAGATAATATGTCAATTCATAATTTGAGCACTAGGATTCATCTCTATGTACGGTTTTGTACTCTCTTTATTGTCCGGATCTTCTGCTTCTGTCGAGTTCGTAACGCCTATTCTTTTACTGATGTTTCTTTACTTCCTTCAATTTACTTCTCGCTTCTGCTTTTTCTTTCAGTATGAGAGTCCTTCTCATCTCCTACTTCTGATTACTGGTTTCTCTTTTTCTTCTCTCATAATCTCTTGCTATAATCACTAAAGCCATTAAATATGAAACTGGATGCTGCGACTTAATTCTTTTTATGGTTGATAATGAAAAACAACTTTGTGCTATAGAAGTTATCTTTCGATGTCCTTGTTGATATTTATTTTAGTAACGTTTATCTGAGGAGTTGGATTTAAACCATCGTTATTATACTTTGAACGATAAATTACTGATTTAATTGCAAATTGATTCTCTTAAAACTCCCTCTGTCCAATTTGTTTCACAGCAACAGCTGGATACGGAATTTAAGAAATAAATGACATTTTGACACATAAGCTTAATCTGTATAAAGTACCCTTCTAGTCAGGTCCACACAGATCTTGTCACCTATAGAAGAGCATCTCAGTAAGGAAAAAGTAAGAAGGTAAAAGGAAAAGATGTCAAACAAATTGCAACACAGTGAGTGCTAATTTCACGTGTTTGGTAATTTTTTATTTTCAGAATGTTTTGTGCTTCACTTCAAATATGCATGTGTTTCATTTTTCATTTTTCGCCTTCAGGCTCCATAAACCTTGCTACTTTGCACTTTTCACTTTTTAAACTATTGGCTGTATAAACTAATGAATTAAAGGTTGGACTGCAGAAGGAATAAGCGGTGGATATGAATATATTATCTGAACAACTACTCCTTATGAACCAGTCAGTGTCATCAAGATCTGCAACGAGAGGAATCAATCTCTCAGGTATAGTTGGAACTAGTATGTTAGGCTCCAACATCTTTACAACCTAAGTCATCATTGGCCTAGCATACAATTGCGAGTGAGAACAAAGACTAGCTATCAGAACATATTTCTCCATGACTTCTGGAAGATCCAAATCCAGAATGTTGTCCTCATAAAAATCTAGTGGTCTCTCTTCCTCCCTTCCCTCACTAGTGACCATGCTCAACCACTCACAAGCACAGAGTTCTTTCTTCTCGCTAAAAAGCTCAAGAAGCACAACTCCAAAGCTTTAAAAATCACTCCTCTTGGTCAATTGGTACGCAATGCATATTACGGCAATACATACCCCATCGTCCTGGCCATATGAGTGCTCAAGTGTTCATGTCCTCAATGTTAAACTTTGCAAATCCAAATTCTATAACCTTAGGCTCAAAACTCTCATCTAAATGTATGTTACTAGCATATACCCTTATGAAGAGTAGCCGACTGTACTTCATAATGCAAGCAAGCTAAGCGTCAGCAGTGCTAATTGCAAATTCTGCCTAATAGACCAATTCAGTTTCTTGCAGGTCAAGCTAAATAAATGACTGATATTCAAGACTTGATTTCAGTCGAACATTCGTATGAATGGAAAATATTTTTCTCTTTTAGCTGGGAAATATGGAGTCGCCATTTTCCAGCACAGTCGCCCCACTATTCATTCTTTTAGGTTCTTTTTTCTATTTTCAAAGAGAGTTTGGACTTTGAAATAATGACTTGATTTTGAATGGTAACCATGTCAATAAGAGAAGATGCCTCACATAACTATTGTTAACTTGTGTGAATTTCGTTTCCTGGTTTGGAAAATAAGGGGAAATAACCTACATAACAAGGGGCTATTTTGTTGGGGACTTCTAATGAGGGGCATAGTTAAAAATTCCAGTCTCTGTTATCAACTCTCTCACACTCTTCGAGATCGCGAAGCTTCTAATTTCAAAAATTAAAGGTTGACCGAGAATGTTGCGCCGGGGAAAGGATGGGAAAGGATTGGGAAAAGGAGGAGCAAAATGACATCGCAAGGTCCTCCATGATAACATATAGAGTATCACAAAGCCATCCATTGGGAGTTTGGCTCATAAAGGAGGAGTGAAGCATTTTAGTGGGCTTATATACAAGGAGACTCACGGGGTGCTAAAGATCTTTGTGGAGAATGTGATTCATTAAGTTGTTACCTTATACTAAGCATGCTCATCAGAATACCGTGACTGCTATGGACGTTGTGTATACGCTCAAGAGATAGGATCTTTGTATAATGTTGGGGGTTGAGGGCAGATATGGTTTTGACTTTTGTTTTCTCCGCTTAAGTCTTGTTTCAAGAAAAGAACAAGAGTGGTTACTACAGTTGATAACTGATATGGGTTTTTTTTTTTTTTTTTCTTGGAGTTTTATTTTGGTGTAACTACAATGGTGGTAAAGTTTTCTTATAGTAGTACTACATGGCCCGTGCTCGTGCTGAGCACGAGCATTTTTACAATATTATTATACAAAAGAGATCCGACTTTTGGGAAAGTAATTTCCTATTTGTTTTAATGGTTAAGTAGGAGTTTAAAAAAAAATAGTAGTACCATTAAATTAAATATTAACACAATATGCTTCATACCATGTAAATTCATTTGATACTATGTACATTCATTTGTAGAACAAAATTATACCATTATGTTGGTGGTCCAACTAATACAAGAAGGGATTCTACAAATGGATAAAATCTAAATTCTAGCAGCTATAGGAGGCAGCAGCACCGAATATTCCTTGGGAAAAAGAAGATCAAGCATACTAAGTTAGATAACAGTTGCAATTTGTAAACATTACAGAAAGTACGAAGCTCATATTACTAACCTTTCACAAAATATTAAGATGGTCAACATTTTCTAAGATAGTAGCTATCCTGGAGATGTACATGATACCCATCTTTTTTGGAAGTTTTAAACAGCGAAAGTTGAAGAGACGTGCAGCGATTCTAAAATATTTCTGGACAGAGCTCAACAGAAATTGTGAGATTATCAACTCAAATCAGTACAAGCTTAGCTTCAATATATCCAACATCATTTTTCCAGCAGAACTGTACGCACATACGTCCAGCTTACAATAATAGTAAAGTTACTAACTTTAGTTGAATGGTTCACTTCATTTACAGCTTCTCGGAAAGATCAAATTGTTCTAGAAAATTTCATTGTCATTGTGCAGGAATATTTTATTATTTTGCATTCCATTTTTTAGTTTTCCCATTTGATATTTAATAGTAATTGTTTTGAGGTCGACTAATTAGAATTTGTGTTGAGTAAGGTTCATTAAAGAGGAAAGTTCTTTGTATCACATTTTTTCATTTCACGGCTTGACGAATATCTGATTAATAATAAAGAAATATTATTGTGAAAGACCCAAACACATAACACCATATTTGGTCCCACAATCCTAGCTAAGTGGTCTAGCCACTCATGCTAGCAATGATTAAAATAAAGAAGAAAGAAGTGTAAAGTAACATGGACTCCTAAAATAAATAAAGTAAGAACAAAACAAAAGTTTTCTATTATTATAGGAATTGTGGAAGTTGAGGACATGATTTTAGGCCTTGATTTGAGAGTAAACCTCTTTTGAAGCTTTGTCGGCCTACCTATGAGTTGTGTGATCTCATTTTCCAACTTTTTTTGCCTCTTGATTCCTTCGTTTGCCACCACATTACAAGCCAATATCCCTTTGTGCAAAAATTCCTCTTTTAAACCAATCCTTCCTTAAAGCACGTAAGTGAAGATGCAGCAAAATGCCTAAGCTGAGGGTGGATAATAGGATGGATTGGGAGGAAGGAGTGTACGGTGAGATTAAAAAAAAAAAAGAATAATGGTGTATCCTTCCTAAGTAGTTTGAAAAAGAAGAACAAACTGATTGATATATTGAAAAAAAAAGAAAAAAAAAAGAGAAGGATGAATAAAGGATGCAAAAAGAGGGAAGATTAGAGCACCACAAAGGTAAAAGGAAGAGTGAACAAAAAGAAAGAGGAGAAGAAGTTGATATATGTAGTGCTTAAGGAGGGCAAAGTCACTTGGATGAATATCCTACCTGTTCTCAATCCTACATTATAAGATCACAAAGTCCTTTGAGATCCTCAATCACGCACTCCTTGAATAATGGTGACTTAAAATACGGGCAAGCCTATGGCATGACACTTGCAACATTTGATGTTCTTGGAGAGTGAGTGACTTTTCTATCATCCCCTGTGTTTAGATGTTCTATCATTGAGTGTGGAGATCTTCTTTGTTGTGAGGGCACACAAGTTGCGTGATATTAGCACATATAGGATTCTTTGATTGAAGTACTTGTGCACATCTGTAGTCTAGTAACAGTCGGTCACCATCTGAAGCCTGCAATTCAAGAAGCAATTTGATAACTAAGACACTCTTGTTTTGTTTTAAAGAGGGGGGAGAAATGGATTGTTTCAGTCACATGTGTAAGCTCGCAAGTAGAACCAACCATAGACACTGCTGCTTTATTGTTAGAAATGGATTTAGTTTAGCTTTAGTTGTTTGGGGACAAGTAAAAGTTTAAGTTAGAGTGTTGATAAGTCGTGAAATTACGGCTTATTTGGCACCAAAAGCATATACTTTATAGGTCCTCAATACATTTTTAGCTAGCATTTTCATGATGTTGTGATCTATTTTCAGGTTATTGGACCTAGGGATGCCAAAAAGGAACACAAGTTGAAAAAAGGAGGAGCAAAACACAATTGAAAGGAAAAGTTACCCATTCTGCGTTCCACACAGAAAGAGATAGACACACCAAAGCTCGAAGATCCATTATGCGGTTTGCATTCCAATTTTTGCAAACCACATTCCCGTCTGCGGTCAAAATCCTGAAGTTGTCCTGGGCCAAGTCTGCGAAGTCCTGAAGTTGATCTGCAAATCGCACTCCAATTTTGCGGACCGCATTCCAGAAATGCGGTCCCATGTTAAAGTCGCAGAAGGTGATAGAAGACCTAAGGCTCAAGTTTAAGACCCACTCTACGATCTCGTGTCCTAGAATGCAGATTGCGGACTGATTTTGTAGTCGCAGAGTAGGGTCACAATGACAAATTTGTAATTTTTGCACTTCGATTTCTGAGCCTGTACAAGGCATTTCTAGGGTTTTGTGAACCATTATTGAACTTTTTCTGAATTGTGTTGTCTTGTCAAAGGTATACCCACCATTGATAACATACATTGAATACATCAAGTAATTATTGAAGCTTCCAATCATTTGAAGAAAACTTTTGGCTTGTTCTTCCTTTATTTATGGTAAGAGTCCATGTTCCTTTGCACTTTTTTCTTCTTTATTTTAATCATTACTAGCATGAGTGGTTAGACCACTTAGCTAGGATTATGGGACCAAATATGGGGTTATATATTTAGGTCTTCACTATTCGTTCCTTCATATTTAAATGCTTTTTGATGGTTGTTAACATTAAAACTTGCTCGTATTCTTGACTTGCTTGACTAAAGAGGTCTAGATTAGGAAAAGGAATGAATAGCGAGAATTTGAGGCTTTCAACCCCCATCTAATGAGTTGAGTTGTAACAAGTAAAGTCACTCCGTAATTTATGATGAGGGCTAATTAGTAAACATTCAAGTGGCGGAAGGACTTAGAATGACATTCCTCTAATTGGGCTGAAAGACCTTAGAGGAACTTTAGACTCATCATTTTTGCGCATGCATACATCTTAATAAATTCCATAAGATAGACCCAATTGCATTACCACCTATTTGGGAGCACAACCCTAGCCGACTTTAATTATTGAATTATTTATGTACACAAATCATTAG
>JACEIK010000368.1:17700-32770 GCA_018107945.1 Datura stramonium | reverse complement strand
AATAAAGTTCATGGATGTATTATTATGCTTATCACTTATAAAGAATTACCTAATTATAATTGATAGCGCTCAATACAACTCTCCTTTTTAAAGGTGTTGGTTGCGGTCATTGTCAAAAAATAAAATCCCAACGAGTGTCGAGGTCGAATCCTACAGAGATTGAGGAGAGATTATTCAAAAGTTGTAAATTAGATCAAACTAGCTAGTAACATAATGTAAATATCTTGGGGGGGGGAAGGAAGCAAATATTGATATCAAATTGTAAAACAAAGCAGGTGCAAGCTACTTATTGCAATCAATGAGAGCGACTAGGGGTGTGAATTTGATGGGGCGCCAAATTGATAGGGGTTGATAAAAATGTCTTAGATCCAATTAGAGCATGGAGAGTATTGGTTATGGCTGCATCTTATGTTTCTCAACCAAAAGGATGTGCTTACCTTGGGTTTTCTCAAACTCCAAAACTAATCAACAAACCAACCAATAAAGCTTGAGGAAGGGTTAAACTATCTCTAGCCTTAACTCATTAATGGCATATGAATATAGGTCTTGACTATCTCTAGCTCAAGCTCAAGCATCATATACCCAATTCCTCACTATTGAATCTACAACCAAACCTTACTTCCATCTTTCAAGCAAAAGCAAGATAAGAAAGCTAAATCAATATTTGCAACCATCAATTATTGAATTAAAACTTGAAAGAAACAATAGATCCATGCTTACTACTCAAATCTAAGAATAATTCATCAACACTCAATCAAATCTAGACACCCATCATGCATACACACCTCTAGCAAGAAATTTAGCTACTTATAAGTAAAGAGAGAGAAATTATACCCATAAGGAATTTCCCTAAATTTATCATATTAAGTAATTAATTTCACGCTTAAGGTCTGGAACGATGGAGTTCTTGTCCAATGGAAACTGAAGAAGAAGAAGAAGAAAGTAATTGTACTCTACTCTCTATCTCTATGAGCTTTTCTCTAAAAATCAATATGACATAATCTGTGAATGTACAATTGGGATCAAATTTGCATAAATTTTATGCACAGTTATCCAAAAATGCCCTTGAAACCTTCTTAGCTACGTGGGTGCCTCTCTGGACAATTTTGCCCTTCATCAGTGACGCGGGTCACTTGCTTTTGATCTGCATTTCGCAGATGCCATCATGCGGGATGAAAAGCATGTCCAAGGCAGTCTTCTTCAATGCTGGAAGATGAAAAGCATGTCCAAAGCAGTGTTGTCTATGTGGAATCTGCAAAAAGAAGATGTCAACTTGCAACAGCAGGTGCAAATGCATGTCCAAAGCAGATCTCTTTAAGTTCAAACCCTCTATTATCTTTGTTTCAATATAATGCCTTCACAAAAAAGAGAAAAAGCATAAAACCTTTCTAAATTGTATGAAAACAAAACAATAACTCATGCTTAAGAGTCAAATAAAATGGTAAATTACCAGCTCATTAAACCCCCAAACTTGAACTATTGCTTATACTCAAGCAAAGCATTCACTCACAAGTGGAATTGACTTAAGCATATCACATCATGAGAGTTGCACACAAGACCGTTAAGACTCAAGACAACCCCAAAATCATGCACAGACTCAAAATTAAAATGACTCAAATAAGTGCATGAATTCAATTGGTACCACCACAAACACTTGGCCTATCACCATCATTATTTCAATTCAAAATAGGGGAAATTTTTATTCAAATCAAGATCAACAAGCATCTTAAGTCATTGACAATCAACATCAAGGTTTGCCTAAAAGTTCACTTCACAACTTGTCGCATTTAAACCTCTTAATTGAAAACGCAATTTTAACATTTACTCCAAGGATGTAATACCACTCACCACAAGAGAGAATTTCACTCACATTCAAGCAATTGACAACATAGGGATTATACAATGATGCAAAGACACTCATTCTCTCAAAGATATTCAAGTGCATATACATCGAACCTTACACTTGCACTTTATGTAACTTGCCACTAATGTAGAGTTTTAAAACTTGGAATCAATAAGGACTTGCGGGTCATAATGAAGGTTAGGGATAAGGGAAGGATAACTTTTAGCTTTACTGACTAGAACCTCCCTAATGCCTTTGTGAAACAATTCAAATATTTCTATTGCACATAGAGATTCTACTCCACCTTATCTCTCCCTTCTCACCATTCAATTTTTTATTTTTTATTTTTGATCAAGGGTTTTTCAACCAGTCATTTTATTTTTTTCATCAACCAATTGGCGCTACCTTACATTGGAGTTCATTCCTCTTTTTTCCTTTCTTTTGTGCACACCCGAAAACATAGGCTTTTGCCTATATCACATTTCATTTTCTCATTCTTCCCTAAATCTTGGGCTCCAAGCCCCCAATTTTCTTTCATCACTAGCAATTAGGGAGGAATGGGTGCCAAAGTAGAGAAATTTAAAAAAAAAGATTTAAGGCTTATAATGTGGGTTCCAAGAAAAAGGCTTAAGGCTCAAAAATTGGTTGACTAGGATTGATGTTAAAGGAAGGCCATTTTGCGGTGAAGTGACTATCAGAAAAAGGCCTAAGGTCATTTCCCAAGCTTAGCTACCCCTAGGATTTCGCCTTGAGTCATATTCGGGAAAAGTTCTAGACAATATGCACACACAATAATTAAGCAAAATCCCTACCACACAAGGCATCACACTCCAAGGAGTTTAAACTATTCACAAAATCATTTAAAAAGGCATGACTTTTGACAAGCTTTTTTGAGTTATGCACACCCATCTTGAAAATCAAGAAGTCAAACAAAAGATGTAAATATCATGGCGAGGGAATGCTCTTTCCAAATTTATTTGTCCCTTTTTATCTCAAAAATCACACATTTGGCCAAGTAAAAGTTTTGGTGTTACCGTTTAAAATAAGTACAATAAGGACTCAAAATTGACATTAAGACTTGGCATTTTTCCTTAAGAAAGTCGCCTCTCAATCTATCATAGGGAAATGTCACCCAATTAGACACAAAAATAAATAAAAGAAAAAAATATTTTCACTTTGGAAAAGAATTGTGGTATGAAGAAAATTTTTAGAGTTTATTTACTAACTACTATTAACAAAGGCGATTGTTATGCATGGGTAGTAATACAATTGAAGTGTAAGACCGATCCAGCAATGGAAACTCATATTATCAAGACAAGAAACATTCAGCCCGGCAAGGGTCAACAATTTAAATCAATTCAAAACAAGCCCGACGAGGGAATTTATTCATCCAAGCAAGGAAATATTGAATTAAAAATATCAATTAAACGAAATAAGCCTGACAAGGGCAACAACATCAACTACCAAAAATGCACATCCCACCCCCGAACTTAAGTGTAAACATTGTCCCCAATGTTACCAAATGAAGAATAAGGGGAAGAACTTCTTGAGATATTACTCCTTTCGCATCATCATCAGCTTAAGCCTCGCCACTAGTGCATGCACCGCCCCAGCAGGAGTGAGTTGTGCCAAGAGACTCAAACAACACATCCTACAGCCCCGTTGAACTATCAGCTCCATCTTCTACCTCATCATCCTCCCCCAAGTCTCCAAGAAACTCATCAATCGGGCCTAGAGCGATGTGCGGAGAAGCCATAGCCTCATCTAAGAAGCTCATATCAGTGTCAGTTATAGGGGCCTTGCCCTTCAACTCCCTTACATTAGTCCGAAGAGATGATATTGCTTCCTCAATCACATCGACGCAGGAGCACAGCTTGTTTAAGCTGTCAAAAATATCCTTCATCGCGTTATTTACCGATCTCTGGATCAAGGCTAGTATATTTGGCCAACTTTACTAGTTGTCTTTCATAGAAGTGGGTCATATCGGCCAACTTTTGGAGCCTTCTCGATATAAATGATGGAGGTGGTGGTGAAGACTCTGCATGTAGCATCTCGTAAGAAGCATGTCTTGACATTTCAGAAGTGGGATCATTTAGGTCTTGTGGCAATGGGGAACTATCAGAATCATGTCTCATAGACTCCTCAGGGATATTCC
Organism: Datura stramonium; assembly: GCA_018107945.1. NCBI lineage: Eukaryota > Viridiplantae > Streptophyta > Magnoliopsida > Solanales > Solanaceae > Datura > Datura stramonium. Next base: position 28,772 of record JACEIK010000368.1, on the reverse strand, counting down.
AGGGCTCTATTCTCCTCTTTTTACTCTTAGGAGCATCATCTTCTCTCTTCTTGTCCACATTAATTACTCCGATCGTGGATCTCACATGGTCATCGGCAAAATATGGAACCCCCACCCTAGCGCATAATTGGCTAATTAGCACTGGGAAGGGCATTGAGAGATCCGGCTGTCAAGCCTTCCTTTTCATTTGCACGGCGACCACTTCGCCAAAGTTCACGTGCACCTCTGACATGATGCAGGCAATCAAGATGGAAGCCTCCAAGTGCACTTTCTGGTCATTTTTGGAAGGCATAAGGTAGCAGCAAATTAAATCTCGCCACAACTTGGCTTTGAAGCGGAGATCTTGCCTTGAAATTTCACCGCCTAAAGTATCCCACATTTCCTACCTCATTGCAATAGTTTCAGCCACCCAACAGAGTTGATTTCCCTTTGTAGAGATCTTCTCTGCAAACTCAGATCCAGTGGCAATTGGCTCAGCCTAATAGAGAGAATTGATGGTGTCTGGGGTGATATCAACTTCTAACCCCCCGAACAATGACAGATGACAAGCACAAGAAGTCATCCACCCTTCTAAAGTGCTTCATTGAGTCTTTCCTCGCTTGATAAGAGGCATAGAACTCAAGAACAAGGTTGGGGTAGTACACCGCGGGTGCATCCAAGAATGGGTGCCACTCTCTTTTGGAAAACTGCTTGTTGATCTCAGGGAACTCCTGCCCTAGCCCGGTTAAGTTGAAGCACTTCTCAGGTGTGATTGACCGATTCTAGTATTTAATGAAGTAAGGCTTCATGTCTTCCACACAGAACTGGATTGTATCCTCACTGTTGGTAGGGACCTGAGTTTCCTTAGCCTTTCCCTTTCCTTTGCTTTTGGAGGAGGATGGGGCCTTCTTTTTGTCTTGGCACCTGGATGAAGATATTTTCCTGCAAAATGTTGTGAGTGCCACAAAACACAACAACCTCTTTTTGTATTTTCTAACAGAAAATTAGAGGAAACATCTACACTAGGATAATGAAAGAAAAAAGAAAAAAAGGATCGGATTGCAAACAAAATGACGCAACAAAAATGTGGTTGCTTGTACCTGCACTTTACCTGCGGCACGCAGGTACAAGGCAGATTCACTAGGACTTGGCATAGGCATCTGTGTTACCATCTTCATTTTGTAGATAGAGATCTGCGGCACGCAAATGGAACGTAGGTGTGAGGAATTACCCGTACCTACATTGAACATGCATTCTGTAGAGCAGTATCTGCGGCACGCAGTTGCTCACAATGCCTCAACTTCAACTCACAAGTTTTTCGTTCAAATTTCAAGAAAGTATGAACAATTTCAATATCTAATGGGTACTCAAACTTCCCTGAAATAAATACTAACAACATCAATTTAACTATTACGATAACTCAATAATTTCCCTTAAGAAGGACGTTGTCACATCTATCATGGAGAAACGTCAAGTTACCATTCCCACCAACATTCATCAATTTATTTCAAAACCCCAAAATACTCAGTAGAATGACTACATTTCATCCACATTATCAAAAAAATAAGGCATAATGACGATTTTCCCTTAAGAAAGATGTCACTCAATCCATCATCAGGAAAAATCAATTATCACAAGCAACTGGATTACTCAGAATTCACCCTCAACTACAATTTCATGGTATTATAATGCACTAATCATATAGAATCACATGAAACAAGAATTTTTACCCATTTAACAATTGTGAAATCAGCCACAAATACCCACAAGAAAAAATTTTCAATTTCAAACTAATCATGAAGAACACACATTGAGGAAATGGGAAATAGATAATGGCAAAAATCAAGATTATCATGTATGTTTGAAAACACATCCTAAATCATAAATATATAAAAGCATAAACCAAGAAGCATACCAAAGTGAGTGAGTAGAAAATAAAGAGTTGAAACTTCAAGTTTTTCACAAAATGAGAATGGTAGTAGCCGACCCAAGATTTTCTTATATGGTGTTTTAAGGTGTTGTGATGGAAGAAAGTGGAAGAGATGGTGATTTTTATAGGTGATGGAAGATGAAAAGGTTTTGTAGGGAGTTAATGGGGTTGTTGGGAGTTAAGAGGTGGAGAAAATGATGTAATGATGCTGAAAATAGGGGTTTTAGGAAGTGGAGGAGAAGATGAAAAGGCATGGGTCGAGCTTGGGTTGGGTAGGTCAAATAGGTTGGTCAATATTTAAAAATTCTACATACCTGCACCTGCGTTGGACATACGGCCGCAGATATGGATCTGAGAGATACATGTCTAGCGCAGGTGTCTCTCAGACTACCCAGTGCACTACTTGGGACCTGTATCACACATGTGTACCGCAGGTCCTCATCTGCGTTTTGAAGATGTGACACAGGGCTACTATTTTTTAACGATTTTGTTCCAGGTCTTCTACCTCTGGTCTGCGCTATACTTGTATTCCGCAAGTCCCTGACTACGGTTCGCAGATGAGGCACATATGCTCAACTTTTTCTCAAGCATTCTGGACCTTACTTGTGCTTCACCTATGTTCTACAAGTTGGGACCTACATTTCGTAGGTCCAACACATATGATCCACTCTGCTTCCTTCAACATTTTCCATAATCCACAACCTACAATCAACAAAAACAACACAAAGGTAAAGTAAAAAAGGAATTTAAAGACACTTGGGTTGCCTCTCAAGAAGCGCTTGATTTAATATTGCGGCTCGATGATTTCACCTCAAGAACTCAATGATAATCCAGAGGCTCAACCTCCTTATACGGGACTTCAACCAACTCGTCCCTTGCATCCATCACAGCAAAAACCCTACACTCATTCGGAGGCTTTGTTGGCATGCAAACATTGAAGTTTACCTCATCATGGCCAACCCAAAATTTTAGTTCACCTAACTCCATATCCACTAAAGCATGGCCTGTTGCCAAGAATGGGCACCCAGAGATGATGGGCACCTCTAAGTCTACATCACAATCCAACATAACAAAGTTTGTTGGAAGGGTGAATCTATCCACTTTGGCCAGCACATCAACAAGTATCCCCATCGGGCGCTTGATTGATTGATTCTCCATGAGCAACCACATAGCGGTGGGCTTGGGATTTACCAATCCTAAATTCTTAAAGATCATAAGGGACATCAAGTTAATGCTTGCCCCTAGGTCGTATAGAGCCTTATTGAACAAGTACAACTGATGTGTTGTGAGTCTATAGCACTTTCGATGCTTAAAACTGGGAAATAAGTATGGACTTAATGGTGTTTATATGGATATCAGGCACTTTTACTTTGTTTTCATAGAAATAGATGTTGGAGCTGAATTGTGCAAAAGATGGAGAAAAATACAGAAAAGTGGCTAAGTACGGATCTCAGTACGAGCCGTACTATCCTGGTATGAGTCGTACTGAGAGTCGTGGAAAGTTCTAGGATCAAAGTGTGTAGAAAAGAAAAGTTATGGTTCATGGTACGAGCCGTACCATAGTAGTCATAGTAAATTCCTAAAGGTTTGCACAAGCCAAGTATCCTAGTACGGGTAGCAACAACTAGACGTGAGATCTACCTAAGACTCGTACCGAGGAACCGTGGAAAAGTTCAGAATAAGATAATACTGCCAGGTCTCAAGGTACGAGAAGGAGTCACGAATCATGGAACTGAGGTAGGAGTCATACCAAGCCATCCATGAAAGTTAACAGAAAATGTCAGAAAGCGCAAGTTCAAGCCACGGGAAGATTGTACGACTTGTAGGTTCTTGGTGTGAGTCGTACCAGAAATCAACACTTAGCCAGATTCAGCACAAGCCAACCAACATACGAGTCAAGGTACGACCCGGACAATCCTGTGACGGGTCATACGTGAAGGCGACGACAATTTTTGGTAGTTTCCCTATTTACTTAGGAGAAGGTTCCAATTATTTTTATAAATACTTTTTAGGTTATTTTCATTACAGAGAGTCGAATATTAAGTTTTTTTTACATTGAGAGACAAGTTGTTGTTAACTTTAATTCAAGTCTTGAATATTTTCTTGCTTTGATCTCTTCCTTGTTCTTAAGTTATTCATCTTCAATTCTTGCAATAATCAAGCAGGTTTCTTTTCAATCATCTTTGTAAGTATTCAATTATGTGGTTGTCTATGGATGCTAATAACGATCTTACAGTCATAAGAGGCTAAAGTCTCCACAACTAGGGTTGTAGGTACCATGGTGAATTAACAAATTAGGGTTACACAAAGTGATTCTAAACCAATGCTAAACACTTGTATTATATTCTATTCATCTTTAATGTTTCTTAACGAAGCGCAACATTAATACTTGCCCGAATTCTTTACTTGCTTGAACTTAGAGAAGTAGAGATTAGGAAAAAAGAATTACAACAAAGCCTTGATCTTTATGAGTCATTGTATGACTTGAGATGCACTCGCAAGATAGTTAATTTAGAATAAATTGATAATGGTTTAATTTAAATCGCTCATGAGACGTAACCCGATGATTGAGTATAGTCATCCAATAAGGACGAACCAGTCGTTTGGATGAACCCTAGTTATAAATTCTACAAGTAAGCATTGGGATAGATCACAAGTGTAAACCCGAAGTAGTTATGAACCCATAGGGAATACTTACCCTAGTTAATTGCAAATCTTGGTAAATGACAACCAATTCTCAATCTTGTCTTATAATTGCTTTTATAACCCCCCCCCCCTCCTTTTTGGAGATAACATACTTAAAATCTTAAATATCTGCATTATTATACATCCTGACCTTATTTCCTATGGGATCGAACTCAACCTTTATTGGGTTCTTTATTGACAATGTTTACTTCATGCTTTATCAGGAGTGTGAATTTAGCATTATCAACACCCCAATGGTGCAAGGAATGGTGAATGCTCTGGGATCATCTATCTCTAGAGCAAGGTTGCTAGCCATAACCGCACTACAATGATGTGACACCTCTATTGTGCCCACATCAACAACTCTCTTCTTTTTTAACAGCTCCTTCATAAATCTGGTATAGCCGGACATTTGGAGTAAAGCATCAAACAGCGAAACATTTACGGACAACTTGCTAATCATATCAATGAACTTTTTGAATTGATTGTCCTCATTCTTCTTGATGAACCACTAAGGGTACAGGAGTGGACCTTTAGGCACTTGACCTTTAGTATTTGGCGCCTCCTCGCCCGATTCATCAATATTCACTCTTTGAGAAGGAGTATCAACCTCTTCCTCCTCCATCAACTTGTCATCATCAACAATAATAGGTGCGCTCGGCACCCCATCATTTTGCTTTGAACCAACCTCCACCTTAGGTTTGCCTCCTACATTAGTAACTATATTTCCACTCCTTGTGATAATTGTCATACGATGGCCATCATTTTTTGGGTTAGGCATCGTGTCACTCAGAAGAGTGTCTTTCATTCTAGGATTCATTTGTGCGGATAAATGATTCATCTGGGCTTCAAGGTGCTTGATGGTGGCCGAGTGAGAGCTCACATTTTTGGCGAGCTTGGATACTTCTCCTTTTAACTTCTTTCACTCTATTATCCATTGATTCCACCTTTTTCAACACCCCAGCTAACATGTCCTCAATCTTAGAATTTATCAGGTCACTCACACTTGGTTGCATTAGCATTACATCAGCCTTTTGAGGAGGGATATACAGATTTGAACTTCGATGATTGTACCTATCCTCTTCTTTTGGGCTCATGATTTCCCCATCGCTTGTCCCCCCCTATCTCTCTCTCTCCAACCTTGGTCTTTCCAACCTCTCCAACCTTGGTTCCCATCCCGAGGGTGCCAAGGACCTTGATTGGCACCTTGGTACCCGGGACGAGAACCCACCATTTGGCTCGTCATGTATTGGCATTTCTCATTATATCTAGCTTGCGGAATAGTTTCCTCAAATGAGTTGCGTCCTTGGGTCCAATAGCATTAACACTTTTGGTTTCGAACCCCATCACATGTTTTACAACCTGCTCAACTTAAGTCATCATTTTGGTCAATGTTTCATCTCTTTATTCATCTCTTCTCTACATTTCAGTTGTCATATGGTTGGAAGATGTATTTGGGGACACCTCTGTCTCCCTGGTGTGCCATGCCCGGTAGGTCTTAGTAATTCGATCCAAGAGTGACTTAGCAAGTCCATAGGTCTGGTCCGTAATTAAACCACCAGCCAAATTATTTGCCACAGACTTGTTGATTGAATCAAGGGACCAATAAAAACTTTGAAGAAGTACCCCATCTGACAGTCTGTGATTTGGGCAAATGGTAATTTTCTTAAACCGCAGTCACACCTCATGAATGGGTTCTCTCAAGAGTTGCCAGAAGTTTGTGACCTCGTCACGTAGTTGAAACATTTGAGAGGATAGAAAGAATCTATCAAGGAACACTTCAATCAACTCGTTCCAAGATGTGATGGACCCAGGAGGCAGCTCCTCCAACCATATCGTAGNAACACTTCCCTGAATGCCCAAGAAGGAATTGAAGAAAGATCTTGACGGATCTTCAATCAACTCGTTCCAAGATGTGATGGACCCAGGAGGCAGCTCCTCCAACCATATCGTAGCGTCTCCCATTAAGGAGAATAGGAATAACCTCAAACGGATTGACTCTTGGATGATGTTAGATTTGTTGAATGGTTGACAAATTTCAATGAAGTTCCAAAGATGCTGATTATCATCCTCGCAGCTAATCCCCCAAACAGCTATTTCATTTGTAAGAGATGTAACATGTTGCTTGTCACATGGAATATGGCATTCCCTACTGTTGGTGGTAGGCAAATGGCACCAGCTACATTCTGAGCCATGGACTCATCTTCCACATCCATGAACCCATCCACACTACCAGAATCACTAGCATGGTTCATCTTTGCACTCATAAGCAATCAACAAAAACACAAAACACAGTAAAAGCAACACAAGACGCAAAATAAATTTGAATTCGTAAAAAATAAATGGCAATCACATCTCAATCCCCAGCAACTGCCGTCATTTTTTTAATGACGCTCAATAAAACTCTCCTTTTTAAAGGAAGTGGTTGCGGTAGTTGTCAAAAAATAAATTTTCAATGAGTGTCGAGCTCAAATCCCACAGATATTGAGGAGAGATTATCCAAAAGTTGTAAATTAACTCAAACTAGCTAGCGTCATGTCTAAACAACATAATGTAAATATTGGGGGGGAAAGGAAGCAAGTATTGATATCAAATTATAAAAAAAAGCAAGGGAAAGCTACTTGTTGCAATCAATGAGAGCGACTAAGGGTGTGCATTTGATGGGGCGTCGACTTGATAGTGGTTGATTAAAATGTCTTAGATTCGATTAGAGAATATAGAGCGTTGGTTGTGGATGCATCTTATGTTTCTCAACCAAAAGGATGTGTTTACCTTGGGTTTTCTCAAACTCCAAAGCCAATCAATAAACCAACCAACAAAGCTTGAGGAAGGGTGAAACTATCTCTAGCCTTAACCCTTTAATGAAATATGAATATAGGTCTTGACTATCTCTAGCTCAAGCTCAAGCATCACACACCCAATTCCTCACTATTGAATCCTCACCCAAACCTTATTTCCCTCTTTCAAGCAAAAGCAAGACAAGAAAGCTAAATCAATGTTTGCAACCATCAATTATTGAATCAAAACTTAGAAAATAATATATCTATGCTCACTACTCAAATGTAAGAACAATTCATCAATATCCAATCAAATCTAGACTCAGAACCCCTAGCAAGAAATTTAACTACGCATATGTCACGATCCGAGTCTACACTCTGGCTGTAACACGGGACTCAGAACTACGAATAGCTCCAAGTTAAATCATGACATAGCATAGTTCTAACATAAAAACAACTTATAAAGCATATCTGAGTGGAACCTAACTAAAAAGAAATATGATCATTACACATATGGACATAGGTTGTTAAAAACACTGAGTTATAAGTTGATACTACCCCACACTGTCTGAAAGTCTCTACTACTCTGATGAGCAGTTGGGGACTTCAAAGTCTGAGACTAAAATAATACTGAAATAAAGAAACATAACTCTCGTCCTCAAAAGATGAGGACTCACCACTGCTAGCTGATAAAGCCCGAAATGTATCTAACCGTGGGGCTAAGTCCGAATCTGAATCTATATCATAAAATGATATAGCACATAAAGTATGCAGTTAGTACTTAAATTGTACTGAGTATATGAGAAACATAACTGAATTTAAGAACGTGTTGTAAATCTGAGAAAAGACTATACATAAATCATGGATTAATACATAAGTTGAGGTAATGTACAATGATCCTATTTGAGATACATGAATACTGACATGGTAGGCTAGTTTGAAAATATTTAATGAAATATAAGTAAAACTAGTTTTAAGGGTCATGTACATATACTGAAGACTGAATCTGAAATTATAAACTGAAAATTGTAACTGAAATGACTACATTGAAACTGAAACTGAAACTGTATTATGGGAGAGCCTATTAACCGACAAACTCTAATGCGAGCCTCATGGAGCCCGACCTGTAACCCTGGTTGGGAGGGTGTTCATACCTTGCCAAGGGTAATAACTATGACTGGCGTGATACCACTCACAATTTTAGGGAGATAATCTCAATTAACGATGACCCTTGCATGCGTCCATTAAGGCGAGGGAGACACTCTTACTAGCGAGATCTCATATTCCTCGAGCTAAGGAAAACATTCTCTACTATCGAAAATTCATTATCCTATAGTGGCACATAGTTTTAAGACCTAGGTTCGCTGGAACCCCGGCCTATTCGGTGTTGAGTACTACTCCTAATTGAACATAAGGATATATGTAATGATTATTTGAAGTTGATTTCCTAAGACTAGTCGAAACCACTTTATTTAAAAAGGATCTCGAGAGCCTAAAGGATCATGAACATGCTAATACTGAGTGCTCAAAACTGATGTTCTAAGACTAGTCAGGGCTACTTTGTAACTAGCAAGAGCCTTGAGAGTCTAAAGAATCATAAACATGCTGATCATACTGCATTCATGAAAATCATAGACTTAAAGCATAGTGTAAATCATATGTACCGAAATCATGGTAAAAATCAATGAAGTTTTTGCCCAATGAAAATTGAAGAAGAAAAAAGTAATTGTACTCTACTCTCTATCTTTATGAACTTCTCTCTACAAAATCAATATGACATAATATATGAATGTACAATTGGGGTTAAATTTGCATAAATTTTATGCATAGCTATCCAAAAATGCCCTTGAAAGTTTCTCAGGTACGTGGGTGCCTTTCTAGAAAATTTTGCCCTTCAGCATTGATGCGGGTCACTTGCTTATCATCTGTGTTTTGCAGATGTCATTCTGCGGTAAGCATATGAAAAGCATGTCCAAGGCAGTCTTTTTCAATTTTGTCTGTGTGACATCTACGTTTAGTAGATGCCATTTTGCGGCTAGCAGATGAAAAAATGTTCAAGGCAGTGTTTTCTGTGTGGCATTTGCGCAAAGCAGATGCCATTCTGTGGCTGGCAAATGAAAACCATATCCAAGGCAATGTAGTCTGTGTGACATCTGCGAAAAGCAGATGCCAACTTCCTATAATAGGTGCAAAGCATGTCCAAAGCAGATCGCTTTAAGTTCAAATCCTCCATTATCTTTGTTTCAATCCAATGCATGCACAAAGAAGAGAAAAGGAATAAAACCTTTCTAAATTGTATGAAAACAAAACAATAACTCATGCTTAAGAGCCAAATGAGTTGGTAAATTACCAACTCATCAATAATATGTGGACCAGGTGAGAGAATGTAATAAAAACGTGTCTCTTTTTGGAGACATTTAATATGACCCACATTAAATGGTATTAAATTATTTACCTCATTTCCCAAGTAAATAATATATATGGCAGATAATAATTTTGGTTATGCATATATAAAAGTTTTCTTTATGGAAGAAAACTATTAATTAGGATTTCTTAGGAAAAATCGTATCTTAAGGAGAAGTCCCTAGAATTAAAATATTTTGCCGAAGAGTCCCTAGCCTACCTATAAATGCGCATGTGACTCCATAAATTTGGCATACGTTTTGATAGGCATAAGCTAGAAGATTACATGGTTTTTACTAGGGTTATAAATTCTTTCAAGACAAAGGCGATTCTTGACAACACTTGAACAATCATGGCTGAAGGTACGTTCCTATATATTTTTCTACTGCGTTTTGTCTCTATGTAAGTGTTGAGATATTTCTTTCATTCACTTCGGAAAATGAAACCTGATTAATTATTCGAATGTGCTTGAAATAAAATACTTATCAATACTCATTATTTTGGTCAAGCACAAAAAGACATTGCTTCAGAATATTTCTCAGATATCTTTCAAATTATTTCTGCTTCAGGAGAAAATTTCAGAATTTTACTATTTCAGGAGTAAAGCTTCAATGTTATACTATTTCAGGAGTAGATGTCAAATTCTTACTACTTCAGGAATAAATTTCATATTTTCTACTTCGAGAGTAAATTTCAGATATACTATTTCGAGAGTAAATTTTAAGATTTTACTAAGTATTGTTACATTCACTATATCTGTGACGTATATCAAAAGTTCTCATTCTTCGGAATGGAATATAATCATCTAAACTATCTTAATCATTTTAAATTATGATATTTTAAAACCTCTTTTAAGACATTGTTACTTCAGGATCAAATCAAGGTATAACGTAGAGATTTATCTAACATATATTGAACTGTAGTTGTAACAAGCCTATAAAAATATTATCACTTTTAGTGATCATATATTTCTTGCAAAATCTCATTATTACTCATTGATAGATATCAAATTAATATCAGCATATATTTTCACTATATTGTTCTGTTGGAACAGATATATTTTCACAATATTTTTCTTCTTAAACAAATATATTTTCGCAATATTGTTCTTCTAAAACAAATATGAGACATGAATTGCCAAGTAGATCAATAAGTCATTCCTCGGATTCATAAACAAAATCGATATCATTATTAGCAAATAAATAAATATCAAAAAATATTAACATTTTATCTCATGGAATCATATTCACTTCATTCTTATTTTGCGAATATTGAGAGAAACAATATCACCAAGGAAT
>JACEIK010000367.1:473020-486204 GCA_018107945.1 Datura stramonium | reverse complement strand
GAAACCTATGTAAAGACGAACCGGGCATGTTCTAAATCCTCGACATAGTATTTAACTAGATATATGACCTTACTCACTCATGGTACATGTTTTGTATTCATTCTACCTATCCGGTTCATACATGGCCAACTATAACTACTCATGCTAGTATACCAAATGACACAAAAAGACACATAGAAATCATGTTTTTCTCTCAGCAAATACACAACTAACCATCAAATATTTTAAACAGGTTCATTTTTTTAAAAACTTCAAAACTAGTGCATTTTCTTGGCTGAGTAATCCTAAGATACTTTCTAATTAAACAAATACATCCTAAACATGCTAGTTCTACTAGATAGCATGCCAGAGGGAAAAGAAACACAACAAAAAAACCCTAAGACGAATCAAAATTTTCAAAAACATACAAGTACACCACCTCCCCTTTTGAAAAGCATGTTTCGCCCCCAAAGCATAGAATATAAAAACACAAAGGAAAGAGACATACTTGTTGCTACTTAGACCTCACCTTCTATGTGTTGCCTCCCATACAACTCCTAATTCAATGTCGCGACACGATGCAACTTCCATGATTCTTCAGGCGTTATCAAGGTATACCGCATGAATTCCTCTTATCTCCTCAGTGTCTCCTAGATACAACTTTATCCATTGCCCATTCACCTTGAACCTATTACCATCATTACTTTCAAGCCTCACTGCACCATATGGGGACACATTCACCACTCTATATTGTCCCATCCACCTAGATTTTAATTTTTCAAGATGCAAACGGAGCCTTGAATTGAACAGTAAGACCAAATCCCAGCATTGAACTCCCTCTTTGCAATATTCCTATCATGATAGATCTTTATTCTTTCTGTATAAATGGTTTCACTCTTATAAGCCCGAAGTCAGAATTCATCTAACACATTGAGTTGGTCGAGTCTCAACTTGGCTGCATCATTTTAATCTAATTTTAGCTTTTTTAGAGCCCATAATGCCTTATGCTCTAACTCTACCGGTAGATGACATGAATTTCCATAGACCAGCTGACGTGGAGATGAGTCAATGGGGGTATTATAAGCTGTTCAATATGCCCCACAGCGCATCATCAAGCTTCCTTGACCAATCTGTTTGATTGGTATTCACCATTTTGGCTAGAATAGTATTTATCTCCCTATTAGAAACTTCCACCTACCCACTTGATTGAGGATGGCAAGGTTTCTCCACCATATGCTTCACACCATATTTTTCCAGTAGAGTTCTAAAGAGGCGGTTACAAAAGTGTGATCCACCATCACTGATGATTTCTATGAGAGTACCAAACCTAGCGAATATGTACTTCCGCAGAAATGTTGTGACACTTTTTACTTCAATGTTAGGTAGATAAATAGCCTCTACCCATTTGGAGACACAATCCACTGCCACTAAGATATATTGCATCCCATGTAAGCTAACAAATGGGCCCATGAAGTAGATACCCCATACATAAAATAACTCAACTTCCAGGAAAGGGGTCAATGGTATCTCATGCTTACGAGTAATGCCACCTTATCTTTGGAACTAATCACATTCCTTGTCATAATCATAAGCATCTTGGTGAATAGAGGACCAGTAACACCCACATTGTAAATTTCGTGCGCAGTTCGGATATCACTTTGATGACCCCTAACTGGGGACTAGTGACATTCCTCCAGAATACTCAACATCTCTACCTCTGGCACACACCTCCAAATTAACCCATCTCCACATATGCGGAATAAGTATTGTTCATCCCAATAATACCTTCGAGCATCAAATAGGAAGTTCTTCCTTTACTTGGGTGTCATATCTACTGGGATCATGTCATTGATCAAATAATTTTCATAGTCAGTGAACCAAGGGATCAACTCTTGAGATGCAGCTAACACCTGTTCATTTGGAAAAGCATCATTAATATCAATCTCTTCTTTTGCTCTAGCCTTAGATTCTAGTCTAGACAAGTGATCGGCTACCTGATTTTCTTTTTCTTTTCGGTCTTTTATCTCAAACTCAAATTCTTGAAGCAACATCGCCCATCTGATCAACTTGGAATTAGCATCCTTTTTATACATCAGATATCTCCAAGTAGCATGGTCTTTATGGACAATTACCTTAGTTCCAAGCAAGTATGCTTGAAACTTTTCAAATGCAAAGACTATTGCTAGAAACCCATGTTTAATGACTGTGTAGTTCTTTTAGGCTTTATTGAGTGTCTTATTAGTATAAATATGGGGTGAAAAATCTTCTCTCTTTGTTTCCTAAGAAAGCACTGAGGGCCACCCCACTAGCATCACACATTACCTCAAATGGAAGAGGCCAATCAGGAGCTATAATAATAGGAGCAGTGGTGAGTTTCTCTTTTCAGGCACCCAAAGGCTTTTCGACATGATTCATCAAATACGAACTTCACCTCCTTCTCAAGCAGTTTTCATAATGGTTGTGCAACCTTTGAAAAGTCCTTGATGAACCTCCTATAGAATCATGCATTCCTTAAAAAGCTTCTGACCTTTTTACGAAAATAGGTGGTGGCAACCTTGCCATTACTTTAATTTTTTCCTTGTCCACCTCTATCCCCTTTCCCTAGATTTTTTGACCTAGCACTATTCCTTCTTTGACCACAAAGTGACATTTCTCCCAATTTAGGAACAAATTAGTTTTTTCACATTTGTTCAACACTTTTCCCAAATGTTTGAGGCAATATTCGAATGATTCACAGGTAACTGAGAAGTCGTCAAAAAATACCTCGATGGTATCCTCTACCATATCTAAAAATATTGACATCATACAGCGCTAGAATGTGGTTAGTGCATTGCACAACCCGAAGGGAATTCTCCTAAAAGCAAATGTTCCATACGGGAAAGTGAAGGTGGTCTTCTCTTGGTCTTCCGAGGCTATAGATATCTGATTATACCCTGAATAACTATCAAAAAAATAGTACCATCCTCTACATACCAACCTGTCAAGAATTTGATCCATGAATGACATTGGAAAATGGTCCTTTAGGGTCCAGTGGTTGAGCTTTCGGTAATCCATACATACACACCAACCTATTATTGGACTTGTCGGTATCATCTCATTTTTCTAATTGGGTACTATTGTAATCCCACCTTTCTTTAGCACACATTTTGCGGACTTACCCACTTACTATTCGTAATGAGGTAAACTACACAAGCATCTAGCCACTAGATAATCTCCTACTTCACTACTTCTTGCACCGGTGGGTTAAGTTATCGCTGATGCTCTATGCTTGGTACACAATTCGACTCGAGTTGGATTTTGTGAGTGTATATTCCTGGAGGGATCCCAAGATATCAGCTATGGTCCATCCAATTTCCTTTTTGTGCCGTTTCAATACTGTGACCAAAGCTTCTACTTGCCAATCTTTCAAGTCGGCTGCAATAATTACTGGAAAAGTATTATTTTCCCCTAAGAATGCATATTTGAGGTGGGGAGGTAATTCCTTAAGTTTCAGAGTCACACGGTTCTTCAAGTCAAGGTCTAACTTCTTTGGTACGAATTTATACGACCCCATTCCTTCTATAGCATTTACCAGTTCTGTGTACCCCGGTAATCCATCACCCTCATAATTCATCAAGATGGCTGCTAGTGTATCAATATTAATTATCTCTTGCATGGGCACAAGTAGCCTCTTCTATTCCATCTGAGTGTTCATAGAGGTAGTTTCCTTGGTGTAACCTAAATTAATCATGGAAGAAAAGAAAAGAAAACATAAACGGGGAAATAACAGCCAAAAGTTAAACACAAGCAAGTAATCTAATCTTAGTTGTATTCCCCGACAACGGCACCACTTTTTTATAATGCTCAAACTCACACTCCTGACAAGGTATGAAGTGGACGTTGTCAATAAAAAACCTAGAAAAGAGGTTGGGGTTGAACCCATAGGGAATATATTAAGAACTAGACTATGCCAGTATTTAAGCATTTTGGTGTGTTATCTCCAAATTTCGGTGTTCATTGAGAAATA
Source organism: Datura stramonium (assembly GCA_018107945.1). NCBI lineage: Eukaryota > Viridiplantae > Streptophyta > Magnoliopsida > Solanales > Solanaceae > Datura > Datura stramonium. The sequence continues at coordinate 482,219 of JACEIK010000367.1, read as the reverse complement.
ATTGTAAAACAAAGCCATTGTTGTTTATCAAGATTTTCAATTAACTAGGATAAGTGTTCCTCGTGTGTTTATAACTACCTCAGGTTTACACTCGTGATCAATCCCAATGCTTGTAGAATTGATAACTACGGCTATCCAAAAGGCCGGTTTGTCCCTATTAGATGACTATACTCAATCATCGAGTTAGGTCTTATGAGCTATTTTAATTGAACCGTTATCAATACATTTGAAATTAACTATCCTGCAACCGCAACTCAAGTTATACAGTGATCATAAAAATTAAGGCTTTGTTGTAATTCTCTTTTTCTAATCTCTACCTCTCTAGGTTCAAGCAAGTAATGAATTTGGGAAAGTCTTAATGTTGCGCTTCGTTAAGAAACATTAATGATGAAGATAATAAAATACAAGCATTTAGCATTTGTTTCGAATCAATTTCTGTAACCCTAGTTTGTTAATACACCATGATTCCCACAACCCTAGCTGTGGAGGTTTTAACCTCTCATAATTGTAAGATTATGATTAGTATTCATAGAAAAACACATAATTAAATACTTACAACAATGATTAGAAGAAAACCTGCTTCAAATATTGCAAGAAAATATGATGAACAAACTCAAGAATAATTGAGAAATCCAAGTTGTGATCTCATGAATTGCTCTCCAATTTTGTCAAAAACTAATTAAAATTTGATAACAATCAAATATCACTAATTCTAACTGTCTCTAACCTAAAAAACATCAAAAATTATTTATACAGATAATAAAATCTTTTTCCTAATTTTAACAAGGAAATAACCAAATCTGACGCCGATACATCCTATGACTCATCATACGAATCGTAACAGGATTGTATGGGTCATGCCTTGTCTCGTACATTCCTTTGCTTCTGTAGAATTTTCTATGTGTTCGCACCTGGTACAACTTGTAACATGATCCCACGAGTCCTACAATTCAGTCGCGGTTTGGCTCTGAGAACTATGGCATCCTTTGATGATTTCTATGAGTGTCTTGGTATGCCTCGTACCTTGCTCCTATGACTCATAACAGCTTGTCATATCATGAGAACAGCCAGGTCCTAGAATTCACTGAAGCTTTCCATGGCTCCTGGTACGGGTCGTAGGTAGATACTATGATCCATAGGTTCTACCTGTATCAGGAGATTTCAATTGTGCAAATTTCTTTAAAATATTATGCAACTCAAGTTACAACTTGTACTAAGAGTCGTACTTTGCCTTTTCCTTATTTCAGTCTTCTGAGCTTTTCCAAGAGTCTCAGTACGGTTCGTACAATCTTGGTACGGATCGTGCTTAAATTAGCACTTTGTTGCTTTTCTGCACTTTTTTGCAACTTTTGCACATTTTCACTCCAATACCTATTTCTCTTGAAAACAAAGTAAAAAAATCTAATATACATATAAATACACCTAAGTCCATGCTATTTTATCAGTTTTAAGCACCAAAAGTTCTCTAAACTCATAGCATATCACTGGGCAAAAAGTGATGGAGCAACCTAGATTGTAGAGCATGATGGTTCGAGGGTGAACTGTTGATGTCTCAGAGCAAGTCATTTCCCAAATGTTATATGGGCCAGATTATCAAGACACAGCCTTCACAACAAAGTTTGATCACCGCATCAAGGCCTCGAAAAGGGTCAAATATTTGAGCTTGGAAGAGAGGCAAAGACAGATTAGGTAGTTGGGTAGAGTGATAGATAAGGATAAGAAGGATACAGATTAGGTGACTAGTGGACGGAAGGTCACCAAATCCTCACATAATTTCATAGCGAGGTCCTACTAGACACTAGTTCACCATACGTTGGCATCGATGGCAAATGATAATACTTTGGTGTCGATAGAACAGCATTCGTGGCGAGCATCATGTTGGGGTATGCTATCAACATCCCGAGGGTTATAGTTCTGGAGATTCGAGATCAAGCTCTAGCTTTGAGCACTACGATTCCATTCCCGAGTCTCATATACAGGCTCTATAGAGAGTCAGGTGTTCGGGTGATAGCAGAGATAGATGCCAGAGTCTGAGGCACACGGACTACTGATAGTAGACTGATACGGGATGAGATGAATTGGGTTACTTGGGTTAGAGAACCATCAGTAGTCCAAACTATATAGTTAGCAGGAGGTCAGCAGGTAGATTCCCCCACCTCAGTTGATCAGAGTGAGATGCCAGCTATTAAGGTCGGCCACACGACAGCTGCCCCTAGTACTTCATCTACTCTTCCACTAGCCACACCAGGCCAGGTCCCAGCCAGATACATCCTTGTGCCTTAGGATTTCTTACAAAAGCTCGCAAAGAGGATGACCTTGATTGAGAAAAAGGTTAATGTAATGATGGACCAGGTCAATCTTTGGGTCAAGGCTTAGATTGAGAAGGCAACAAGAGGGTTGCATAGTAGACTGGAAAACTTTGAGCTATGGCTCAATAAGAGATTAGCTGAGTAGACGGATGTGTGAAGTCTATGGGATGAGTTGGGGTCAATTAGGAGTCATGTAGCTAGGCTGTCATCTCAGCAATTGGCCATATTACCGGCCCTCACCATTTCACTATTTGAGGATAAGCCCGATGATGAGCTAGATCTAGGGGATTTTTAGACTCACGAGCTAGTTGGTGGAGATAGAGGAAAGAGAAAATTTATGGAGGTGGTTGATGAGGAGGCTCCAAGAAGAGGATAAAGAGAGATAGGAAAGAGTAAAAGCAAGCAACAGCAGCTAGCCTGCAGACTCATGACCATCACATGTCTGAGTTGCAAGAGAGAGTTAGCGGAGCTGGGAGTTTAGCTACCGTTCCTAGTGAGTTTGCGGGTGGAGAGGACTTATGGTTAAGCCACATTTAGCTTAAAGATATGCAGAGGTCGCTGAGGCAGCCAAGATTGCTGAGGGAGCAACCACAACCCTCACGTTACACCATTGAGTGTGCTGACAATCACTGGCACCATGGTTTTAGAGGCGGAGACTATGCCTTCACGCTCGCCTCTACAGGATGACAGGAGTTCTTAAAGTGCCACAAGTATGTCCCTCTCCTAGTTTTTATTTCTTTGCTTTGGGGACAAAGCATGCTTTTTAGGGGGGGGGGTTGTGTCTGTTTTTTCGTCCGATGGTTTTTGCTGTTGTGTTTCTTTACACTCGGACATGCTATCTAGTAGAACCGACATGTTTAGAATATTTTGTTTGTTTAAAAATAACTACCTTATGAGTACGTAACAACCAACAAAAATTCTCATGTGTTTGATGTTTTGATATTTTTTAATAAAATGACCTTTTCAAAAAAAACTATATGAATAGTTGTGTTTGCTTACTACAAAGCGTGATTATTGTGAATCTTTCTATGGTATTTGATAGATTATCATGACTAATTATAGCATAGTTGTGCATGAACTAGATAGGTAGTGTGCGATTCAAACCTATACCATGTGTGAATGAGGATTCTTACTTAGTTAAATATTGTGTAGGTGATCTAGAACGCGTCCGATTAGTCTTTGCTTAGGCTGTAGAATAGTTGGTTCGGAAAGGATCATAGGCTATTTTTTATTTAGTCCACTTTATTTTAAATTGCCCTACCAAAATGAAATGAATACCTTGATCCCATGTTTGAGCCTAAAGTAGCCCTTTTTATTGATTATCCTGTTCACCTTCCTTGTTTTGTTTATAATGAACCTATTTTGGTTATGCTCTCTCTTTGGACATTATAAACCTTAACTAAGACAAAATGCCTAAGTTAAGGGTGGGTATTGTTGGGGTGCGTAGATGAGGTGAGGGAGAAAAAAAAGCTATTCAGCAAAAGGTGGGGTGTGTGTGAGAAAAGAAAGAAATTTGAAATGATGGAAGTTTGAAAAAAATTAAAAAATACACCACATGTAATAGTTGAAAGTTTAATAAAATAGAGTAAGGGAGGAAAGAAAAAAAATAGAAAAGGGGAAAAAACTAAAAGTGAAGCCAGAGTTATGTAGTGCCAAGTAGGATTAGTCACTATTTCCATATATACCACACCTGTCCCTAAGCCTATTTAAAAGCTAATAGAAGTCCTATAGTGAATCTAACCTAATTGTTTGAAAATCCAGACTAGAAAAAAAAGGGCAAGCCTATGCTATCACTTGTGCAGTATATGAAACTTCTTTGTGAGAGTGAGAGCATACTTGATAGTCCCGGTTTCATACATATAAATATCATTGTGAGTGTTTGGGACATCATTTGTTGTGAGGGTACATGGGTGGCATTGCATTCTACCAGTTGTCTGTTAATAGTTAGATGCCATCTATAGGTCCCTTTTTGTCATGAGTTGTTGTTGCATGTATGCATTGCTAGCTTGATTTTAAATAAAAAAGGGGTCAATAGTTGGTAATGGTCACGTGTGCAAATTTTGGTGTTGTTGGTTGTAGATCTTCTAATTTACTTTCTAATTAAGCATCACGTTGTAAGTAGTATTTTTGTTTTGCTTGAAGACATGCAAAAATTCTAAGTTGAGGATATTAATGTACCACTAATTTACGACACTTTCAAGGCTTATAACATAGGAACAATTCTTGTACATGGGTGTGTCTATATAGATAAGAGGTGCTTTTATGTTGTTTTAAGGGAGATCAGGTCTGGGAGTTAGATTGTGGAAAAGGAGCTAAAACAAAGAAGAAATTGACATGTTTCAACTCTCAATACGAGCCGTACCATCCTGGTATGAGACATACCTGGCAATTGTGACTGAACTTCACAGAAGATACACATGTACAGATGCAACATATGACTGACAATACGACCTATAACATCCTGGTATGAGTCATACTGACTGCCCATAACTTGAGATCCAGAAGATGTGTATATGCAGAGTTCATTGTATGGGTGCAAGCCATGAGTAGTAGAAACAACATACGAGCCATATTGACAGACTCGTGGTGAGATTCAGATAATTGCATATTTGGAAGATTTAAGGCACAAAAAGATTGTATGATTTGTACCAGCATGGTACGAATCGGGATAAGGACCGGTATGAGGAACAACAGAGATGCCACATTTCAGAAGTTCATACCACGACAAGCTTCTACGACTCGTAGCATAATTATACGAGTCGTACCATCCTCCAATACTTGAGAAGGCAGAAGCTGCAAACTTGTGGTGCGGAAGCCTCCTACAACTTGTAGCATCATGTTACTACTCGCAGGACAAAGCGACAGCAGAATCCCTGTTAAATTAAAAAAGGATTTCATTAATTGGGTAAATACTTTTAGGTTACTTTCTTTTAGGGAGGCTGATACTTTTGACTTGTATTTATAGATTTTGAGTTTCCTAAGTTCTTCGAGAGAAAATACTCTCTAAATTGATAGAGTTCATCATTTTTGTTAGATTTTTTACAAGTGATTGTGCCATTGATTCATGGTTTCTTCTTTCCTTGTTATTTTAGGTCTTTACTTATATTTTATTCCATAGAATCTGATTTTATTCTTGCAATTATGAAAACCTAAACCTGCCACAATTAAGGTTGTGGGAACCATGATGGAATAACAAACTAGGGTTAATATAGAGTGATTCTAAACCAATATGAATACTTGTATTGTTCTTTTCTTCATGTTTAATATTTTTTAACGGTTCACAATTTTAGGACTAGCCCAAGTTCTCTTCTTGATTGAACCTAGAGAAGTACATATTAGAAAAAGAAAAGAACAAGAAAGACTTGAAATTGAGTTTCATTGAATAACATGAGCTGATATTTCAGGAGAGTTAGTTTGGAACTATTGATAAAGGTTAAAGAGAAATCGCTCGTGAGACCTAACCCGGTGATTGAGTAGAGTCATCTAATAGGGATGACTCAGTCGTTTAGATGAGCATAATTTATCAATTCTATAGGGTAAGTATTGGAAAAGATCGCGAGTGTAACAATCTAACCTAGTTAAGAAGACATGGAGAACACTTCCCTAGTTGATTGCATAACAATTGCTCACAACTCCATTTCAAAACGTTCTTACTTGATTTAAAATCCCCCCTTTAAAAATAATCGAACTAAAAGTGTGAATACTAGCAACAGTCTGTATTTTGATCATATTTACTATGGGATCGACCTCAACCTTAGTTGAATTCTTTATTGACAACGTCCGCGTTATACTTCTTCAGGGTATAATTTGAGCATTATCATGACCTTATCTGCATCATGTTTTCCATTCTTATTCCGTTGTGACCTTGTTGGTCCATGTATTATGTAGTAGTCGATTGTAACAGGTGGCCCTATTGGCTAGAACGTTACAGTTACTAATATTATATTATCGGTTTCTCAGTCGGTCAGGTATCGGGAGCCAATCGTGCCCTCCTATGGTTTGAGGCATTACAATATATTTCAAAGAAGAAGAAGAATAAATAGTGGAGGAGCAATGTTAAACTATAAATAAAATTTTATCAAGAGCATAATGCTATGAAATCTCTATCCTATCAATTTTAGGCATAATCATCTAAAATATTATTTATTACAACATCATTTCCTGTTAGAGTTTCTTTCTTTAATGATGTACTTTAGGAAAAATCACTACAACAAGAAAACATGATAGCATAATATATAATACGATTACACCAATAATAAAAAATTTATGATTTATGAAAAAAATACATTTAAAATGATAAAAATTAAATTTAACTCCCGAAGGGTATTCTTTTATGTCATGGACTTACGCTTTTACGTTCGCACTTTATGCCCTAAATTTTGGGGCTTAGGCTTTATGGATCTATGCCATTTATTTTCACCTTGGAGCATTTTTCCTACGATTTGCCTCGGACTCGGCCTAAAAATGCATTTAAAAACACTGCTTTAGACTTTAACTTAACTTTTTTCATGCGCTAGATATAAAATTTATTGGTCGGATTTGCAAGGAAAACGTATAATCTTTTATAAAGGAGTATCATCAATATCTAAACCGAGACATAGATTCCATCAACTAATATTATTTCACAAATGTATATTGTCACCATCCCATTTATGAGGCATTTGACTGATAAAAAAATATTGCATTTTAATAAATCAAGAGAATAAACAACATACATAATTAATAATATTATATCAGGATTTAGAATATAAGTACATTTAATGGACTAGAGAATCTATTTTACAAGGTTAGTATAAAATAATTATCTCTACATGGTTCATTCAATACATACAAAATATGCTACCACAAGAAGTTGAAACTATACCATTTTCATAATTAAGATAAATTATATATAATCCTACGCTTCAATCATACTGATGACTTTGTCCAGTTTTCGTCTTAAATTGTGAAGATAAACTTTACATTTATAAGAACCGATTATTTAATCTTTCATGTATAAGCTAAACTCTATACACTAAGTCATCTACAATATATAAGTAAGGGACACATAGATAAATACAAGATCCATTTAAAAGTAAACTTTATTTGATTTAATAAATTGATCAGCAATTGTTGCGTAAAGAAAACTATAATAAAACACTTCGTATATACCATATTCTAACAGTTATAAGAGACATGACTCTCATTATTATAATTTCCACCGGGATGCCAAATCCTAAAACTCAATCAAAGACCTTATCATATAAATTAAGCAATTGATAACAATTATGATAAAAGTATATCATATGTCATATATTTATATCGAATAATATTCACAAAATTATATATTTTAAAATCATCATATGTGAAATTGGATCTAAAACATATCAACTATATCTCTAAAATAAAAAGTGTAATCAACTATTAAAAGAAAGACAAGTGTCACGTCTAGATTTAGTAATGATCAATAAGTGTCTAAATAGTTAATTCTTCTAATATTAAGAAGAGCATGACAAGTACTGTCTTTAAAAAGTGACACATGTCTAATACCTAATTCTTTTGAGACAGTACTAATTAACAATAACATATCTAGTGTAATTTAATAAGTGAAGTTTCATAAAAGTGTATACACAATCTTACTTTTACCTTATAATAATAGAGATATTATTTTTCAAGACTTCGATTCAAGTAAAACATATTAACATTAAAAAAATACAGTAGTCAAATATTCATACAAAAAATAAAGGAGCAGAAAATAATAGCAACAATACTGATTGAAATAGTACCACCACAAAATAGTAATTGCACAAGCAAAAAGGAATTGCTGAAAACAATAGTACAACTAAATCTAGAAAAGTAAAATCATAGAGAAGAAAATATCTAGGGTCAGAAACAATAACATCAAAAATAAAATTCTGATTTGTTTTAAAAGCAATTTTATTCAATTTCAGAAAACTAACTCTAGTCTTCTTTTAATTTTTTTTTAAAAGAAGAGAAAAAAAGCACCATTCATTTAAATATTATTTCATAAAGAACGTTTTGAAAACATTAAGGAACAAAAAAGTAGGTTAAATACTTTTAAAACTAAAAACTTTTTAAAGTTAAATACCATAAAACTTTTGTTACAACGTCAGACCTTTAACAGAGGCTCAATTTTTTAACGAATAATTTGCTTGATGGACCCTGCTTTAAATTCTTCTCAATCCATAACAAATTATCTCCATATTTCTTTTTGATTGGTTTGAATATTGAATTAATGAAATCATTCCTTCGATATCTCATAATATTCCACCAATAATGTACTAGTATATTTGTCTATTTTCTTGAAATTGCCAACCAGGAAGCTTTTGTCAAAATATATATAAAAGATAGAACTCCATAGCGATTACTTCGAACATTCGGATACTTTAATGTTATTTTAGTTTTATTTTTCCTCAGGTGTTTGGTAGAGCTAGTTCGGTTTGAAATTGTCTGTTATCGACTATCTATCTATAAATATATTAAATCGATAATTAAACTGATGAGCACTTTTTTTATAACACATTCTCGATCGACTTTTTGATCATTTATTTTTTTCCTAAAATCAATTGATTAAGGTTGATTTTTTCGATTAGTTTTGAGTCTTTTTTTATTTGAACCAACTAACAATAATAATGAAATCAGAGTTTTTCACTATGAGGATTCAAAGTGATACTTACCATTAATACCTGGAATAGGAATCCCAAATGGGAGATGAAATGGCTTGGACTCTTATATGATCTTGGACAATTCTCTTCTCTTCCCTTCCCCTCCTTGAGATAGTTTTTGGGGTTAAGTTAGACTCAAGGTTCATTTAGCATGGTGTCAAAGCCGGACCACTGATGTTGAGCCCCGATTAAATTGTCTATATCCTGAAATCAAATAATATCTGA